>JACXGI010000184.1:12079-26756 GCA_016801175.1 Esox masquinongy | reverse complement strand
GCATTCCAAAACGTTAATCTTCTTCTGGTGAAGCCATGCTTTTGTGGATTTGGATGTGTGCTTTGGGTCGTTGTCGTGCTGAAAGGTGAACTTCATCTTCAACTTTCTATTGGACGCCTGAAGGTTTTGTGCCAAAATTGCCTGGTATTTGGAACTGTTCATAATTCCCTCCACCCTGACTAAGGCCCCGGTTCCAGCTGAAGAAAAACAGACCCAAAGCATGATGCTGCCACCACCATACTTCACCATGCTTCAGACCATAACACATTTTCCCACGTGATTTTGGGAGACTAGATGTTTGTTTTTGCAAACTTCAGCCGGGCTTGGATGTTTTTCTTTGTAAGAAAAGGCTTCTGTCTTGCCACCCTACCTCATAGCCCATTCATATGAAGAATACAGGAGATTGTTGTCACATGTAGCACACAGCCAGTACTTGCCAGAAATTCCTGCAGTTCCTTTAATGTTGCTGTAGGCCTCTTGGAAGCCTCCCTGACCAGTTTTCTTCTCGTCTTTTCATCAATTTTGGAGGGACGTCCAGTTCTTGGTAATGTCTCCACTTGATGATGACTGTCATATTTTCTCCACTTGATGATGACTGTCTTCACTGTGTTCCATGGTATATCTAATGCTTTGGAAATTCTCCTGACTGATATCTTTCAACAGTGAGATCCCTCTGATACTTTGGAAGCTCTCTGCGGACCATGGCTTTTGCTCTGAGATGCAACTAAGAAAATGTCAGGAAAATCCTACTAGAACAGCTGAACTTTATTTGTGATTAATCAGAGTCACTTTAAATGATGGCAGGGGTGTAATGACTTCTATTTAACATGAGTTTGAATGTGATTGGTTAATTCTGAACACAGCCACATCCCCAGTTATAAGAGGGTGTGCACACTTATGCAACCAGGTTATTGTAAAGTTTTTATTTTTCATTTTTCTCCCTTGAAGATTTCAGTTTGTTTTTCAATTGAATTGTTCACATTATAGGTCACATTAAAAGGGGAAAAAGTTCTGACATGATTTATCTTTGTCTCATTCTTTTACATAACAAAAACCTGGCATTTTAACAGGGGTGTGTAGATTTTTATATCCACTGTATGTAACTTACAATATCTATTTGAATAAATTGGTGCATTACTTGAAACATAATCAATGATGATTAATGTTAACATCAAAAGCTAGACTGTTGCTGCCATATATGGCCCAGCAGTTATAGCACTGAAAAATGCACACCACTGTCGGTATGGGTTCGAATCCGACCCACTGCGCTTTCATTCCACCTATCTTACCAGCCTTTCAACACGTGTGGTCTCTTGAATTAAAAGTAAGAAAAGAGTTGGACTCATTTCCACATCATTCTGATGTGGACCATAGACCCATCTCCCGCAAAACACTCCCTAATAAACTATCGCGTCACTTCCTAGCCCATCCCTTAGGAAAAAAGAAACATTAAAAAAGGGGCGAACAACGCTGGGAAAGAGAGAGAAAGGGACGAAAGTGAAGATAAAGGAGGAAAGGCAGATGAAAAGAGGGATAGTAAGGAGTGAGGAACCGAAACACGAGCATATATATACCAAAGTAAGTTTTACATACTTTTTCGGCTTTGGAAACACTCCACTCAGAAAGTTGATCGGCGTAGCGCAGGTTTTGCCCCCTTTCCTCACCTCCCCATTGCACTCAGTCACTAAGTATGGTCTTCCATATGCTGGTTTTATGCTGAGCAATTTACTTTATGAGAAGTATTAGACTTGAAACTGCAGATTTTAGTTACTTGCAATAATGTTGGATATGGGGAGAGGGCAAAATTAGTTCCCGAGCTATGGCCTTGCTGGCAGTAAGTTTGCCAAAAATACAGTGGTGCCGCATAAAACGATTATTTGTTATAAAATAATAGAATGCCAAGTTGAACATTTCTGACTTGTTGATTTTGTTTGAAAACGTATATTGGACAAGACGATTTACGCAGACTGTGACTAATTAACTTTCAACCTCTTCCTGTTTCATCCTATGATAAAACTCATTGGGTAAATAAATATGACATGATCAGAATAGATTTCAAAAGTTGTCTACTATGTCTTTAATAGCCCAGTAACACCGGTTTGAGCGCTTTACATTTAATCTGATAATACATCTTGAATGGCTTTGCTTATCTTCTTAGATATTTGGAAAATGTTGACAAATTATTGCAACAACAATTTGATGGATTGCGAGTCTAACATCAAGTCAAAGACTTTGCTATGATTCATTTGTAGAGGGCATGTTTGTTTGTGGTTTAAATATCTCCTACACCTCAGGGAAGTTATGCAGGCAAAAGTATGTGCTTTCGTTGCATGCCATGAGTAGGCTATGTTTCATTTGCAAGTCCCAACATGGCCTTGGTAGAAAGATCCGTGTTAAACGAAGCTTTTGTTTTTCACAGTCTTGCACAACAAAAAAGTTGTTTTCTTCCAGTGTGTTTTTTGATACATAAAAGTTTATGTTCCAGCTTGAAGTGTTGTCTCATCCAACTGTTCCCTCTCTCCCCCGTTTCTGGCCTTTCCCTTTTGTCACTCTTTAATATTCTGCAACTCATAATACAAAATGTTTCTTTCCTCTACACCTCTTCCCCTCCCTTCCTCCTTCCCTCCTCATCTCTGTCCTGGCCCCTCTCTTCATTCTGTCTCCCTCTCACAGCCGTCATGCCACTCCACAAGTCATCACACAAGGCAGCTCGCCTGGACCCCACCATGATCTCAGCCCCGCTGGGGGACTTCCGCCACACGATGCACATCGGGAGAGGTGGAGATGCTTTTGGTGACACGTCCTTCCTGGCTACTGTTGGCCCCAGCCCTGATCCTGGGTCTCCAGGTGCCACACCGACAGCCGAGTCTATGGCCCCTGCCGATCCCGAGATGCTACTCAACCACTCTGATGATGTCGCAACAGAGAGCTTTGGAAGCCCCCTGAACAGTGAGCTTCACCATTCTGGGTCATTGTCGTCGTTCACACTTGATATGGATTTTGACCTGGGCCCATCTATCATGGGTGATGTGCTGGGGGTTATGGATGGACTGGGGCTGGACACAGACTTGACTGGGACCTGCAGTAACAAGGAAGACCTCTTCAGTCCAAGCAAAAGTGGGGTTGTTGAGGTGGAGAAATTCAAAGTGATGGCAGAGGATGAAGCTGTCAGTGTAAGGAATGAGATGAATGAGAAGCTTGTAGGGGTGGAAGCAGATGAGATGGGAAATGGACAGATGAAAGAGGGCAATGGAGAGATCAAGGTCAAAAGCCTGAAACCAAAAGTGCGATTCAGTGACAAACGAGAGGAGATAATTCGGCAAGCGTCTGAGGAGGAAGGTCAAGGGTTAGAGGTCGTGGAGGGGGAGGATGAGGAAGAGGAGGAGGAGGAATGTGTAACTCCCAATGAAGGAGATCGAGAGAGAGGGAACATCATCAGGGTGCCAATTGCAGGAGTTGAGGTACAGCCCACGAATCACAAGGTGGATTCCCCTCCCAGTCCCGCCTCTTCACACAGCTCAGAGTATGAAGGTGTCACCCCACTGGACAGGAGGAGGGTTGACGGCGGTCACTCTGGGACTGATACCGAGGAGGAGGAGGGAGGAGGAGATAGTGGACGGGGCTACACATTTGAGGATGAGTTTGATGATGAAATTGGCCTATAGGAATACAGCTCTGTATAGTTTACATGCCTCGCCTATGATTCCGCAAATGATCATTCAAAAGGGAGGTTTAACCAAAGATAATTATTTTTGATTATTTTCAAGTGTCTCTGATAAAATGTTTTTAGGAGCAATTGCTCATTTGGGCCAAGTTTATCAGATCTTATCTATCTGTATATCAGCTACAGGATAGAATTAAATGTATAGTAATGGAATTAATTGATTAATTGTTCATATTCTATTCATTGCATCTTAGCATTTAATCTTAACCGATAGCCAACATCTTGAAAAACTGTACCCTCATTTGACTGTCATTGATAAAGTTAGTCGCCAGTTATTAAAGCTATCTGTTTAATTTAATCAATATTATAAGGTCCTCTTAAGGGAACAGAACATTTTTATCTTTGAAAGAAAAATGCCTAGTATTCAAATAACTGTATTTGATTACTTCTTTCAAAATATAAAAAGCCCTTTAGGTTAAAAGATATTTCAGTGAGTAGTTGGCAGCACTTTCATTCATTTAAACTGGAAGCTTTACTGTTGAATCAATGCAAGACAGAAATATGGAAATTGGTTAATGACAATGATTTAGGCAAATATAAATATTTTAACAGACTTGTTTTAGTTTTATCAGTTCAAAAAATGTATTTATTTCTTTTTTAAAAAAGTACATATTATACAGAAAGATTTGTATGTTATGCCAAGGGTGCCTTAACCCCCTGTAGAGGTACAGTAGTTTATATGTTCCTTGTGTTTTAGCCTTGCCCCTTCCTCTTTTTGTATATTTGTATCAAATTTTACTTCTTTCTGGATCGTTGTTCCTTAAGTCCTAAATTGGTATTTAGAAATTAACTAAATGAACCAGCCTTCTCAGGACAAACACAGGATGCTTATTTGGAGCTTAAAAAATAATCACTTAAATTACACATTGGGTGTCTTTACTGTATATCAGTCTATGACAAGGTATCCATGTTTTGATTTCATTTTTCTGGCACTGTTTCCAAATTCCTTCATAATTGCATTTGTGGCACTATGTCCAGGTTCTGATTTGTAGGCACTTTTGGGCATGATGTTAAAATGATCTGAAAGTATTGAAATTTGATTGTGAAGCTCAGCATTGGCTTCTAGATGATTTGAACATGATGTGAAAAATTCAATTAAGATATTAGTATTTCAAACTATACAAAAACATTTGAGATTCTAAAAATTAACAAAAATGTATAATAACTGAAAAAGGATGTAGCTTCTTGTTAAAGTCCTAATTTTTCACAAAACGGATTACTTAAAATTTTGTCAACTCATCTGATGTCTAAAATCCTTCATGAATCATCGATGAACAAGTTCAGCTACACTATATGGCACTTTTGATAGATTTTAACAAACCACATTGGTATCATCCTGGTCACAACCATAAACTGTCAACTCCCTGATAGATAAAGATATTATTTTGATGCTTTAAAAAAAGATATTGTCATAAAACAACCATAAATAAATATTTCTGCCTAACATCAAAAATGAGTGCTTTGATCTGATGAAAGTTTTTTATTTTATTGAGGGTTTTCAAATCAATTGTGAAAATGATTTAATGTTCTGTAAAATACGTTGTTAAACAAATGATGGCATGTTTTCTGTACTAGATCTGAGTGATAAAGTTTGCTTTTTAAATATTGTTTTATTTTCTAAATTTAGAAAGACTTCTCAAAATTTACCTGGAATCATTATGTAACGCTGTACATTTGGAGATTTGCATTACATATTTAAAAAATAATAATTTAAATGAAACAATCAAGCCATATTACCACTTAATTTTAATGTAATACATAAAAGTTATATGTAATTATTTTACTAGTTCTTACTATTATACAAATTTATCTTTATTGTGTCTGACAAATCCAGTTAGCTTCACTTTATGAAAACATTACATGGTGTGACAGCTGGTACTTTGGTCTCTTTTTATATACTGTATATTTTTAATATAAAAAATAGTGGAACAAGTTGTATTTCCCGTAAAAAGTTAGCATTTGAAAACTAAACATAATGGTTGCTGTCAAACCTTGTCCATAGACTGCGTATACAGGGGAAGGAAACCAATGTATAATTTGGGTGAACTATCCCTTTATAATGGATGGTCTTTATATGATATAAATGTTGTATAATTCCTATTTTGAACTGTGAACTTTCCTCATTCCAGTATTTTAGTTCTTGTCTGAGTTTTACTGACCCAACTGACTTTAAATGTATTTTTATTCTGATGCATTTAGCCTGTTGTCAAATTACAAAAGCAATTACATTTTTATTTGGGGGGGCTAAAATGTAACAATCACTGAATGAAAACCATGCATGTGTACCCTAGTATGTCTAGGGCACAATTACTGTAGAGCTGTTCACTCAACGGTTATGGAGGAAGACAGTCATAAAGCATAAAAATTGTGTAATAAACATTGTTTGTGATGAACAGCAGACTGAAAATGGGACATCTGGGCGTTAATCCATTTTGAGTCTATTTCTGCAGTAACATGGGCCTCTTTTAAGATGATGTTTAACAAATGTTTCCAATATCTTGCTGCTTTTCTGAAAATGTCCAAGATGAGAATGTGCATGGATGAAATTGTTTGTTTCCACAGTCATCAACCAAATTACATTGACATGGGTGGATCCAAAAATAAATCTGATTCAAGGGAGTGTTGCACATTGCTGTAGTTTTCCATGACAGGATTAACGAGTATCTTCAAACAACAGTCGACTGTCAAGCTGGGAAGGACACGTCTGTTCACCTAACGAGTTGACATTTCCTCAAGTTCTTGGTTTCCGGGACCAGAGGATTTAGGATGGACTTTACCCATGAGAATTGACTGTCCCCGAGACATTAGGATTTATGATGGACTTTACCCATGAGAATTGACTGTCCCTGGGACATGAAGTTTTAGGATGGACTTTACCCATGAGAATTGACTGTACCCGGGACATGAAGATTTAGGATGGACTTTACCCGTGAAAATTGACTGTCCCTGGGACATTAGGATTTAGAATGGACTTTACCCATGAGAACTGACTGCCCCCGGGACATGAGGATTTAAGATGGACTTTACCCATGAGAATTAACTGTCACCGGGACATGAGGATTTAGGATGGACTTAACCATGAGAACTGACTGTCCCTGGGACATGATTTAGGATGGACTTTACCCATGAGGATTGATCCTACAGTATGAATGAACAGAAATGCTCAGGCAGCAGCAGCACTTGCAGTCAGAATCAGTGGACGTTATTGTTGCTGTAAAGGTTTATGATGGTCAGTGTACTCATTAAAAATTCCACAACCATCACAGCCCTACATCCCCTTATATTTAATGCTAATTGTACAAATAATGCTGTATGGAGGAGGATGTCTGGAAAGAATGTCTTTGGACTTATTCATCTCATGAGTCCTCTTTGATATGCTGGTTCAATAAATGTCTTTATGGCCTAATGTTTCAGCAGTGTTTAGCCTTGTGTCGAGTGTCAATCTGCTAATTAACATGCGTGGAAAGATGATAGAAATACTAACAAATACATCAGTGCACATTGAATAAGTCATGATCAATTGCCTCGCCATTACATCCCTGAACTGTTCAATGTCAACCACTAGGACATTAAGAGGATCTTTAGGTTGAGAAAAATACATGTAACACCACAATAAACTGGAAACGTGTTTTATTTTGTACATGTTGATACAAATGTGAAGGCCAAGAAGGAACAAACAGTATTCTACATGATTTATAAACTATTACAGAGGAGTTCAACCATAGGCAGGGAAGTACAGCCAGTCAAAATGTAATGACATGCATTTAGCATGTAATGTGCATGCATTGTCATAAGAGGTGAAGGGGAAAAATACATACCCATATATACACTCACACAACACTCATACAGTCCCTCTTCCAAACATATACACTATCGACAAACACACCCACTTCTATACAGAGATGGTTCTGAACACATTGAAGCCAGACAGAGCAGTTGACACAAGCACCCCGGGTATCTGTGGGTGCCAGTGGATTTCCTTGACATCCGTTTGACCCTGGTGCAGAAACAGCAGCTGGGGCGGCAAATCCTTCAGGCCCTCTGTCCTGGCACCCACGTCCGACGACTCCACGGACAGGTCCCATTGGCTGACCACGTCATCCGCTCCAGAAGCGGCAAACACGCTGGAGTCCACAGGGTTCCATTCTACTGATGTCACTGGAGCACTGTGCTGCTTGAAGTTAGCCACCGGCCGGCCCGACTGAAAGCAGAAATTGAGGACAAGAGTGAATCCATGACTATAATATCCATTTGACAATCTGGCCTCATTGCAAAAACTCTTTACTTGCTTAATCATTAACTAAATAACATGGAAATGAGATGGGCTGGTTCAAGGGCTTGATGACTGACACATTCAATGAGGTGTGATAGCTCTGGAGTAAATCAAATACATAGAATAGCTGGGGGTCCCTGAGGAGAGGTTTAAGAACCATAGATCTATGGAAATTATCATTCAGTGTCCCTCTGTTAAACTCCAGCACCAGCACCAGACTGTAGGGGCAGTCAAATGCATGCTTGCAGACTTTTCTCTCAACTTAAGGTTCCAAAGCTTCTACACGTGTGGATCATGTAACATTTTCAACATTAGCTTCTTTACCGCTCCAAAGCAAACAGGGTCTGCATCCATGCACCACTCTCACTGTCATTTGTAAGTGAATATGAACTTTTCAAAGTTAAACCGGTTTAACATCTACGCAACATCTGCATAACAACCAGTTGATCTCAATCCGTTTTAAGGGGATATCCATTCATTTCATCTTTACAATGTTGGTTTGAAGTAGTTTACAGAGGATTTTTTTTTTTTAGTTACAGCAAGTTCATTTCAGAGGAACTTTTTGAAACGTATTGCTCCTCAACCATTTCTTTGACCACTTTCACAATAAGATGATCGACAGTCAGATTAAAATGTTTTACAAGATTGTCAATAAAGATCATTAGAAAACTACCATAACTTTTATTTAGATTAACGAGACTTCTTAGATTTGCTGCAGAGAAAAAAATTGTAGTGTGAACAGGTGAAAATATAAATTGTTGCACTTCACCTTCCAAGGAATGTATTGAGCTGTCACATAAGAAGTCTGTTTTTTACTTTTCCGGCTCCAAGTATTAACAGAATCAGAAAAAAAGCAATTTAAAACATCTCAGACTAGTGCCTGAAAAATCACCAGCAACAGCACTTGTTTGACGTAGAGCGGCATGTTATTTACCAGGTAAACGGCATAGTCAATGAGTTTATATCCCTTCCGGGTCTGGACAAATTGGTGCATGTGTTTCACCTTGCGGTGTATCTCTGACACAGTAAGAGTTCCTCATTGCTAATGTGAATAGGACATTGTATTTACATATTATGTAAATGTTACTTAATTAAAACAATTGTGGTAGCGTAAATAAGCTCTAAGTTCTGTAGGAATGATACAACCATTAGTGCCTATGGGAAACATGATACATATTTTACCTGGAACTGCCTCAAGTCCCAAACTTTAAGGAGTCCGTCATCCCCTCCGGACAAGAGGAATGGTTCACTCCTGTTCCAACTGATGACATTGACATCTGAGGAGTGCGCCTCATTGGCGCAGAGCATGGAGTTGGGCGGGGCTCGCGTGTCCCAAATCCGGATGGATTGATCCACTGAGCAGGATGCAAAAACCTAGGAAGAGTAGTAGAGACCAATGTGACAGAACACACTGGCATTTTAGGTGTAATCCTGCACCCAACCTAACCAGACCGTTCATGTCTGCACCTACTGGCACCTTTAAAGTCTGCAGTTTCTTCCAATAACCTGCAAGGCTCCACCTATTATCTGCTTGCTTGTTTCATCATACCGTGGCTTCTGTAGGTGACCACTGCAGGTCCTCCACTGACTTGGTGTGTGAACTGAAAGGCCGTTGGTCGATCTGCCAGGAAGACCCTCCCTCCCGTGGTTCCCACACGTGAATGTTTTTTTTGCAGTCACCACTGACCAGCCGACCTTTTAGACAAAAAGACGTATTCATTTTTTTAATGCTATTCATTACCTTTACATTATTTAGTTAAGAATGGTTACATCAAATGAAGGTTAAACAAAATTTGCCTCAAGCCACAATCTTTCTAGTAAATTGTTTTTAATAAAAACGGGATGCCAAAACACTGCCCTATACCGAAAATGTATTTGTTGGTTAGAAAAAGATTACAGCAGTAACAAGCTATTTATGTTTACATTCGACCCTTCAAATCTTCATGTTCACCCTGTTAAACCAAACAAGTTGCCCACACACATATGACTATAGATTTTTAGGACCAATAAAAATGATTTTTGGAAGACGCCTTAAACTCGCTTTTCTGAAGTGCCATCCCACAGTACATCCATTGGTTAGGCATCAAAAGATTAAGCAATATTGAAATATCTTAAATTAGAAATTACATGACACACCTCTGAACTAGAAAAACTGAACTTACTGATAAACTAAATCGTCTGCCTGAGCCAGACTGAAATAAACAAAAAAAAAATTAACACCACTCTTTCATTTGTTTCTAGGTATGAATGAAGCAAATGTTAGACACTCCTTCACACATAATAGTGTATCTACAAAGCATATGGTGTGGAATAAGGAGTCTATTTAGAGGTTCCAAAACATCAGACTGGACAATGACCTGGCTCACCTGGTACTTTGGGAGACCAATCAATGGCAAAGCCTTCCGTCATGTGACCCGAGAAACTGAAAAGGGGTGTAGCTTCCTTCTGCTGTTTGACAAAGGTTGACATGGCTGCAGAACTGTGGACAGCTTCCATCTGGGATCTGAGGTCGAATATCTCTACCTGACCTTTCTCGGACCAGACCGCAGCCAAAGACTGATCACCCCGATGGGTCACCTGGGAAATTAACAATGTTGATGTTAAGCATTTCACAACCGCAGTCTGCTGCTACTGACAGGGAGACATTTTGCCACACGAGAGCAGTGAAAACACTCACCCGGACTCTGTTGATTCCTCCATAATGAGGCATCATAGCCAGCTCCATCTGTGGCTTCTTATCTTCATCATCGTCATCTTCATCACTGTCTCCATCACTGCTCTCATCCCCCTCCTTCTCCTTCTCTGTAGTACCATGGAGGTTGTGCATCCGCATGACAAGCAGTCTGAAAGAAAGGAGGACATAACATATTGTAGGATAACTCAAAGAGCAATGAAACGTGAGGATTACTAAACTCAGTGTGTGCTAATAGCATGTTAAAAGGCCACACGCATCTTGGGACCCCTTTACACTAGCCTCACAATAGGTTGGCAGCCTGAAGGGTGCTGCATGTCATTGTTAGGTTCTGTTGGTGTAAGCACTACCTGTTACTCAGTGCAGAGTCAGCCTGTGTGCCCGCACACAGCAGCATTGACAGGGGATACTGCTCTCTGCCATCTCCATTCGCATCTCTTAACACATCGAAGCTCAGGCAAGGAGCACCTGGGATAACGTCAGATGGGTGACAGCACAAAACAATCAGCAAACATTGCCATCTACATCTTTTTATCATCAACTAACGATCAAATGTGTTTTGAGGTAGCTAGCTAGCTAGCTAGCTAGCTATATATATATATATATATATATATATATATGCAATGCAATGCAGTTCATGACATTGTCAAATATATTACAATTAATGTGTTTGAAGGGCAATATAATAACCCAATTGATTAGCTTGCAAACTACCCTGGCTAACTTTTGGACCAACCTGTCTGGCACTCGTGGTACATGCGGTAGGCAGACCTGTCCATCTCGAGCTGCTCTCCAGGCTGGAGAGGCTGAATACCCGGGACATAAACTTGAGCCTCCTCTTCTCTCTCCTTTTGATCATCTTCCATGTCTTCTTCGTCGCTGCCACCCCCTTCCATCTCCTCTTCGTCTTCATCTTCGTTCAAAAACGTGTCTTCCTCGGGTGCCGACATTTTGAGAGGGGCCACAATAAGCTTACTTCCGGTGTCTTGCTCACGTGGTTTAGACTGTTCGCGTGTGCGTGTGTTCGCCCTGTTTTTCTCTCTTGCTCTCATTTACCAGAATTCAGCTGCTGTCCACCCTCTGTTCCCGACCTCATTGGCAGACTGCCTGATTTAAAGCTCGACCCATAGTACTGCCAGTACCACCAGTAAAGTCTACTAATTCCAAAAACATCAAACTATTGAAGAATTGACTGTAATCTCACAATGAAACAAAATGTGGAAACTGTCGACACTGAAAATAGCTGACTGTGTAAACAAATACTGATATACTGTCCGTAGCTCCATTGCTGAGCTGTGAGCATTATCAATGGAATGCAAGTCCAGTTTAGAAACTCCAGGATCCAATTCTATCAATCTCCCAAAAATGTCAGCCTTACTTACGCAATCTCAGTTAATTCAGAACTAAAATCTTGCAGGGTTTTGAGAATATGAATAAAAGTAACACAGGGCCAAATGGCTACAGCTAAACAGCAGTAACCCCTACATTTTACCCACCAACAATATGGACAGATTCTATCCCAACTTGCGTTGGTCATTGCACTTTTGTGGAACTTCTACTCATCTAGTCTTTCTCCCCATGTTCATGAACTCCACTAAGGTTCAGCTTCTTTTTTTTTTTTTGCACATTTTAGTGATTTTTAGCTGACCCCCTTATCCAGGACTACTTACAGTAGTGGGTGCATACAGTTCCCACCTGAACCCCAATGGGAATCAAACCCACAACCTTTAGCGTTGGAACTGCCATGCTCTACCAACTCAGCAACACAGGACAATTGCTTCATCACAGCAACTCCCTGTTCTGGTTCTTCTCAGGTTCGCTTAATAATGAGACACTGAGTTCAACCTTTACCTATATTCCTTGCCCTTCTGAAGAAACACTGGAGTTCTCCCTTGATCTAGCTCACAGGCGCCCTAGTCGCTATACAGGGAGTTGCTAGAGCCCAGCAAAACGAGACAACCCAATTCAATTACTTAACCCCCCAAACCCGCAAAGGACAGTGCAATTGGCCAGCACTGTCCTTTGTGGGACCCCTGGGCTAATCCGTGAGCCAGATTCACCTCTTGGTGTCTATAATAAGGCTAACTGAGAGGCAGTAGTTTTACTGCTGGGTCACTGCTGTCTTACGTTAGTCCAAATATTACATTATACGTATGTAGCTGTTCAGGAGAATTGACTGGACAAGCTAAGTTCCCAGTGTTGTGTTTTAGTGTTCTTTCCTGTTCTCTCCCCTTTCCCCTCTTCCCTCCTCCTCAATCATTAACATTTCCTTTCCTACATTCTCTCTCTTTCTCTGTCCTTTCATGGGGATTGTCCTGCCCTGATACTAAGCTAGCAAAACATCTGTTGTTTATCTTTCACTGTCTTTATATTGTGCAAAATTGCGGGCTATGACTCATCTTCTGATGGACTTACTGTACATCCTTTCTGCCTCTGTCTGTCACTGTCCTCCTCTCTGAAATCCATCTTTTACGATTATCACAAAAACAATGCTGAGGTTTGTAATATTACTCTAAAAGGCTGCCTCATACATTTAGAAAAGGAAGTATCATACCGTGGTCTGGTTTTTGTTGCTCTGGGCCTGATTTGTTTGTTGTTTTGTTCATGTATTAAAGAATGAGTTCAATGGAAGCTGTTTGACGAACGATGGTAAAACAATAAGGCTCATTATCCTTTTTGTATTAAAAGTGTAGTGAGTGTAATCTAAAGTTTGCAGTTTGTTTTTGTTTGTTTGTTAAAGTGATGACATTTGGTCAGTTTAGGGTCAGAATTAGTCTTAGAATTAGGTTCATGTTTAGGCATTAAGGGTTAGGAGTTAGGGTTAGGTAAAGGATAAGCACAAAAGTTAGGATGTTGAGGTTAAGGTTAGTTTAAGGTTTGGGTTAGGTGAAATTGTTTATTTAATGGTACTAAATTGGTCCTCTGGTCCTCACTTTGATAGTAAAATCTACATGTACATGACAGACATGAATGGACATGTTGACATTCACACACCTATGAATAACTATTGCATGTAATATGTATTTTTATTTAAAAGAAAGCTCCTGTGATTTAGTTGTGAAACTACATTCCATTCAAAGGGCATTCCAGACCACTCCCTTGTTTAGCTCTGCAGCTGCAACAGTTCAATCCATGTCATAAACACAGAAATCAGCATAGCAGAGAATAATACATTGTTCTGGCCGAGATCAAGTACTTGTGGTAGTTTTATTGAGTTCAATATCTTCAGGCAACACTTTAGTTGTGATTCATGGTGTTCAGTTAATTTGGTTTGATAACCAGAATGGAATGACTCATAGGTATGTCCTGGCTAAGCCAATTAAAACACATAAAGCAATAACTGAATTGTAATGAATGGAAACTACAGTCCTGATTAAGATGTGATAATGTGTAATAACATGTCTGAGAAGACATTTTTATTAACTTAGAGTCCTACATAAGCCCCCCAATTGAATCCATGAAGACAAATAAGAAACAGGAGATACAGTGGGAAGAACAAGTATTTGATACACTGCCGATTGTGCAGGTTTTCCTACTTACAAATCATGTAGAGGTCTGTAATTTTTATCATAGGTACACTTCAACTGTGAGAGACGGAATCTAAAACAAAAATCCAGAAAATCAAATTGTATGATTTTTAAATAATTAATTTGCATTTTATTGCATGACATAAATATTTGATCACCTACCAACTATTAAGAATTCCGGCTCTCACAGACCTGTTAGTTTTTCTTTAAGAAGCCCTCCTGTTCTCCACTCATTACCTGTATTAACTGCACCTGTTTGAATTTGTTACCTGTATAAAAGACACCTGTCCACACACTCAATCAAACAGACTCCAACCTCTCCACAATGGCCAAGACCAGAGAGCTGTGTAAGGACATCAGGGATAAAATTGTAGACCTGCACAAGGCTGGGATGGGCTACAGGACAATAGGCAAGCAGCTTGGTGAGAAGGCAACAACTGTTGGCGCAATTATTAGAAAAT
>JACXGI010000184.1:0-11979 GCA_016801175.1 Esox masquinongy | reverse complement strand
GAATCTCCCTCGGTCTGGGGCTCCATGCAAGATCTCACCCCGTGAGGCATCAATGATCATTAGGAAGGTGAGGGATCAGCCCAGAACTACACGACAGGACCTCGTCAATGACCTGAAGAGAGCTGGGACCACAGTCTCAAAGAAAACCATTAGTAACACACTATGCCGTCATGGATTAAAATCCTGCAGCGCACACAAGGTCCCCCTGCTCAAGCCAGCGCATGTCCAGGCCCATCTGAAGTTTGCCAATGACCATCTGGATGATCCAGAGGAGGAATGGGAGAAGGTCATGTGGTCTGATGAGACAAAAATAGAGGTTTTTGGTCTAAACTCCACTCGCCGTGTTTGGAGGAAGAAGAAGGATGAGTACAACCCCAAGAACACCATCCCAACCGTGAAGCATGGAGGTGGAAACATCATTCTTTGGGGATGCTTTTCTGCAAAGGGGACAGGACGACTGTACTGTATTGCCGGGAGGATGGATGGGGCCATGTATCGCGAGATCTTGGCCAACAACCTCCTTCCCTCAGTAAGAGCATTGAAGATGGGTCGTGGCTGGGTCTTCCAGCATGACAACGACCTGAACCACACAGCCAGGGCAACTAAGGAGTGGCTCCGTAAGAAGCATCTCAAGGTCCTGGAGTGGCCTAGCCAGTCTCCAGACCTGAACCCAATAGAAAATCTTTGGAGGGAGATGAAAGTCTGTATTGCCCAGCGACAGCCCCGAAACCTGAAGGATCTGGAGAAGGTTGATATGGAGGAGTGGGCAAAAATCCCTGCTGCAGTGTGTGCAAACCTGGGCAAGGAAACGTATGATCTCTGTAATTGCAAACAAAGGTTTCTGTGCCAAATCTTAAGTTCTGCTTTTCTGATGTATCAAATACTTATGTCATGCAATAAAATGCAAATTAATTATTTAAAAATCATACAATGATTTTCTGGATTGTTGTTTTAGATTCCGTCTCTCACAGTTGAAGTGTACCTATGATAAAAATTACAGACCTCTACATGCTTTGAAAGTAGGAAAACCTGCAAAATCAGCAGTGTATCAAATACTTGTTCTCCCCACTGTAGCTGATTAGAATGAATTCTATAATTCTGCCCACTGTGGGGATGGGGAAAAGGCAGTATCAACTCTACACAACATGACACAAATTAGAAAATAACACATTATGGCTGCATGTATTTTATTTACAAGATGCAGTATGTACAAAAGTTTACAGAAAAAAACATTAATTGAAAAAAAAAACAGATTTACATTCCACCACATTGTAAACAATATATTTTTGAAATTAAACTGGAGTATTGATAAATAGTTTGTTGATTAGCTTCTTCAATATATAACGTGTTACTGTTTTGTTAGCTTGTGTTGAACATGGCTATTTATATAAATATAGCTGTTGTATGGCTATGTTTTAAATGTATGCATTGGTGGTTCATGGCTATGATAATAGAACACTTGAGCAATCAGTACATTGACATTGTTAGTCCATACATTATCTTAATCTGCAGCTGTACATTCAGTGCAATGACTTGTGCATGTCAGTCACTTCAACAAAGCTTACTGCATTAGGACAGCCAAGACAGACAGACTGAGGGAAAAGATGGCCAATGCTCCAAAAAATGTTGCAAAAACAAAAGGACATATTTTTATAAAAAGCAGGGATTCTTTTTCAATCTTTTTTTGCATTTTGTGTGCGTCATTGAATCGATCCACTTCGGTAACCACAGCAACTGCTCTACAGTAGTATCCAATTTAGTCCACAAAAAAAGAGAAGGCTCCAGACAAAACCAAGAAGCTGTGTGGATGCTGGGCACCCATTGGTTGGTGGCTGTGTGTAGTATAACCTCATCCCTGTTTCCCCTTCATTCTCACTGGGTTGCCTGTGAATTGCACGTGTGGTAATAAATAACTTCTGTTTTCCTGGTTGTTCCGCCTGAACAGGAGGGGACAGAGTTGGAAAGGAACAAGTGTCCGCTGGGGTTGAGCACCCCATTTCTAGCCATCTAGAGAACACAGATGAAGTGAAGTTGAGAAGTTTCTCTGGAGAAGAGAAGACGGAGGGAAGAATGGAGACATCAGGATCCTCAAATATCTGTGAGAAAGGGATGGTGAAAAGCAAGATGAAGAAATGGGCATGAGAGGAATGGCTTAACAAACACAAACATACATTGCAAGTGGTCGATTATTTACTAATAGCTGTTTCTTTTGGGAGTTAACCATAGAGATATACAGTACCAGTGCCGGCCCTAGCCTTTTGGGGGCCCTAAGCAAAATTTTATTTGGGGGCCCTCTCTCCCCTAGCGGTCCGGGGCTCACTAGCAGTCGGGGGCCCCCTGGCGACCTAAACAGCCGCTTATATCGCTTATGCCTATGGCCGGCCCTGTACAGTACAATGTGGTTATTGTACATAACCTGAACAGGGAAACGACAGGCCCTGATTGTAGGATATTTACGACACCCAGTGAAGAAACAAACCTATATACTCATTTGACTGTAACAACGAGACATCTTTAAATTGTTTTGGTGCATTTACAAGGGCAGTTATTATTATAGTTACACCATTTAGTCCAAAATGCTTCAGGCTGGGTCAGTCTCCTTTGAATATCTCATCTTCTATGCCAGCCCATGATACACTTCTTTATAGTCTTTATTAAGCTTTATTATTATTTTATTTTTAAGATATATAATACTTGTGATTTTGGATGCTTCTTTGAACTGGAAAGTGTGGCAGATAAAGCAAAGTGTTTTTGCTGAAGGAGCAGTGGGATGGATTTAAACCCATGCTGTAGCAGTACATGAGCCCTGGAGTCAGCAGTTGACTGCAAACACGTTACAACGATTATGGTCAACTGCCTTGCTCTGTGGATTTAGTAAAACAAACAGTAAACTGTTTGTTAACCGGTCAGATGCTCTAACTGTTTGGCTACCTGCCGCCCATACACTGTCTATCCAACAACACTTTGTTAAGAATACCAGAGCATGCACACTATATGGTGAAGTATACATACATTTTTTGTTATACCCCTGTAATCCAGAGCTTGTATAAGGTCTGTGATCAACTTGAAGCTATGGTGCTCTGGCCACAGTTGTCTGCGGAGCTGGGCCCACGAGTCAGAGAGGACAGTGGCGGCCTGGAAAACACAACACTGGAGGACATAGCCAAGACAGAAATAGGATTTTAGACACAGAGGTTACTCTGATTATTTGGATAAAGACAGTGCTGACTGGCAGGAATTACTGAAGAGCCTGTCTGGTAACGCTGACTACAAGACAAAGGTAGACTTCAGAGTAAGCAAACTGTTGTTTTCACTGTTGTTTACATTGATACCGTCACCCTTCATTTCTAACTACAGCATATTAACATGCAGTAGTACATCAGATGCAAGCGTTCTGTCTACTACAAGCGGGATAATTTTCACATTAAAAAAAATACTTTGTTATAATGATGTAATTGAACCAATAAACGTGTCTCACCGGATCAGTGTTGCACAGCAGATTATCACTGTAGTGGTGGGAAATCCAATAGTCTTTAGGGAACAATTCACGCTTGGAGAAAAAAAAACCTCATTCAGGAATCACAGCATACACAAGATAATCTATGCCACTATTCAAAAAATGAATGAACCACAAGGAATTGAAAGTGCATTTGTTTTATCCACTATAATCACTGGGGTTGCATGCAGGTTAAAAGGGATAAATATTCAATATTGCTCAATATTTAACTCACGAATCCAGCATGTTCTTTGTCAATGGTGCTTTTAAGGCTCTCGACAACACCCTTCAAAAAGTCTTCACATCCACTACCTTGGACTGTCAGTATTGATAGCAACAGTAAAACTGTGGGGGAGTGAGAGATGCAGCAGGTTAATGGATGGAAACTTTCTGTGGTCTGACCATGTGGTATCGGCCACATGCTTACCGAGAAAAGAATAGGACTTAACATTAATCTGGGACCTTAATTGAATGCCCTTTATTTGGATACTGGATGTCATTGCAACGTAAAGAGCAGGGGTGACAGGGATAAATCTTTAGTTCTGAGTTTGGTGCTATGGCAGGTGCCAACTCACTGGTCATATGATTTTCTTTTATTACTGGGCCCCTGAAGTAAAGTGGTTGAACTGATTAAATATTGGCCTCTATGTCGTCAATGAATAATCATTCTTTACCCTAGCCTTACGTTACTTACTGCTTTAACGAATAGTTTCAGAAAATCCTAAATTACAGAACAACCACATGAATTAGACTACAGTACACAAGTTATGTGTTGGTGAGATTCTTTTGGCAAATGACAATCAAATAGTTAAAAGAAACCTATTTTCGAGTAGTCTGAACTGACATGAACACATTACAAAGCAGAGAATGTACATAACGGAACTACTTTTACCTGATGGTGACATCCTTTTATCTTCCAAAGTAAGGCCACTTCTCCATTTCTGTGGTTGAAAGCATGCAATATGCTTATCAAATAAGTCCTCTGGTCCTCTGGTCAGAGAAGGCAAAGTTTCCCCTGTGGTTTCTGACGTGTGACAGACAATCTGTACTCTGTATATTCCTCCTCTAATGTTCAGTATCCAACTCTGTTGACCATCTCTTTTTGAATTCCTTCTTTTGACTCTTTGGTACTTTCCAGATCTCTTCAACCCCCTTTTCCTCTCACGTAATCCTGCAGTACCCTCTCACAGGATTTTCCCACTTCCAGTCAAAGCCTTTCAGGCTTTCACTTTTCTCGCTTTCTCCCTTTCAATTTCCCTGCTGACCCAGGATATTCCTGACCTCTAATTCAAATCAGTTTTCTCCCCCTTTAAATTGGCTAATGGACAGAGCGAGAGAAACAGACCAGCTCTCTCTCTCACCCTCTGGGCAGGACTGTCTGAGAACTCTGACAGAGGGTAGCTAGCCTGAAAGTGAAAGTGTTTTCTGCTCCCTTTAAGTCTGTCAGCCCCTCCCACTAGTCATTTCACCTCTCTCCCTCTCCTCTCTCCCTGCCCCCCACCCTGCACCGCCAAATCCAAACGCGGCCTCGGCAGGCTTAGTCATGCCGTATGTTTCCAATTTCACTCTGCCATATGTGTGTGTGCTTCAAAATGTGTGTCGGCCTTCTTGTCTCCAGTGAAGCAGTGAGTAACATTCATCTTGAGTTGTCACCAGAAGGAAGGCATTAAATAAATCAAGAAAATCATACAGGGCAGAAGTATTGCAACATAACCACAGCCTGACGTACAGTTACTTGCAAGAAATTTATAAGAGCAAAGTCAATGACAGTCATGACAATGAAGCTGAATTTCCTTCTAAAGTCATAGTACATGAATAGAAAGGTTTGTTTTATCATGTTATATATTTAAGGTACAATAGTAGCTGCTATATACTGCTACAGTTAAGAAATGTTGTTTACATGAGTAACTGGTTTTGGGAAAGTGTGGGGAAGGAATCGCAAATAGATTGTGTACTTTGTAATGTTCTGCTATGACATAACAATAATTATAGTGGGAGTTCTTGTGTCAGTTACCTAATGTTACCGCTTGCTCTTTGGGATTTTGGGTATCTTCATCGAAACGTTTTGACAACTGCTGATCTGATAAGGGCATTGATGGATTTTTATTCACATGGGCCAAGAGAAACAGTCAACGTCCCAAAGAGCAAAGGAAGCCAACATTCTTCAACCTCCAAGAGGTACCATCAGTTATAACCCTTTGCACCTTGTTCATCTGCATAAGATGATCCCTTATCTCTGGTCAGTTGTACATTTCATTGTTTTATGGTTTAGGTTAGGATGTAAGGAGAATAAGTTATTAGTGTCTAGGAGTTTATAACCAGAGTAAGAATTTTGTGCATTCCCCACTGCCAAAAAACAATGCAAGTCAACAATGTTTTATCAACCCTACATTTACTGTGTCTATTCTGCTGTTATGTTGTTGTAAGCGGGCTGGTCTACAGAATTAAAATGTTATGTCAAGACTGTAATGTGTAACTTACTGTAGTTCTTTGTTCTGTGTGGGCAACACCCTGATTAACTATGATTATGAAGGTAGGTATTTTCACTGGTATATTTAAAAAAAAGTCATGTCAAATTCTGTCATTTGCACAATCATTACACATATAGGCAGTTTAAAATAACAGACAGACCATACATTTAAACCACATGGTGTGCCAGAGGATCTTAAAAGTCTGCAAACCTCAGCAAAAGCCTTCTGAAAGGAGTCAAATAACTGTGAAAACACAAAAGTAATTCATTTCAATAATGAGAGAGCAGCTCATTAGGTAGGAAGCCCCTGCTGATTTGGTAGTAGGTAACAAAATGATATAACGAGACCGAGAGCTCCATATCCAAGGGGTTTTATGTTCCAGGACCCCCAAAGACCCGGCAGCGTTATCTTATACCACTTGAGGCTTTTTGGCAGACAGCCACTCATTGTAGAAAAAGCATGCAGTGTGTGTTGGCAGAGTTAATCAGTTTTCCCCTCCACCTTTCTCTCCCTTCTTTGATTTATTAATTCTCCACAACACGGTGCAAGTTCATGAAAAAATGCTAGTCACTATAAGAGCAACGTTTTCACACATTTTTACAACATAGCCAATTCACTTTGTGGCTGTGTCATCTAGTTTAAACCAAATAAGTTGGATGCCATCCCAATATTGCTGTTTAAGCTGAAGCAGTTTTTTTAGTGGAATCTCTGTAAAATGGTGTGTTTTTAAAATGTTGACACTTTTAAAAAAAGTTAAGACACAGTTACGACAGATTTTCCTTTTGACAAATAAAAACCCAGATACATTATTAAAACCTAATAAGTTATTCAGATGTAAATACATATCAATGTAAAACCAATCCATGGATGGCTTTTTGTTCCCTATTGCAAAGATGGGATACATTAAATCATTACCTCAACCCAAACATATCCCTCAGTCAGTCTCCGTCCTCACTCATTCAAACTTATTTTCTTTCCTTTTCCCTTTTCTAACTGTCCAAATGCAGTACATTTCAATCAAGTTATTTCTCCCAGTATCTCTACCTCATCCTCTCCTCCCCCACGCTCTCACTGGCTCAGGGAGCGCTCTCCTCCTCTAACAGCCGTCATCAGATGGCTCTTGTATGTCTTGCTGAGTCCTGTCATCCAGAACTTAAGCAGCCTAACATTGTCCTCTTCCCCAGGTCCGGTGGCTCCTAGCAGGGCCAACACTTTCTGGGTGTCCTCCCTACCACGCCCATCCACCTTGGAGAACTTAAACAGCACTTTCACTTTACTGAATGGAAGAGGTGCGGTAAAAGGGAAGAAGCGGTATGCAGAGAAGAGGGAGGGGTGGGTGGAGGAAAAAAGGCGAACAAATAGTGAGGGTAGAGAAGGAGAGACAGAGAGAAAAGTGTTATTGGAATTTCCCATTAATTCCAGACAACATCATTCTTTACTTCACAGCAAATGTAACCGGGCTTGGCTTTGGGGGGGGGGTTCTAATTTTTCACCGTTTAATTGTCCACTATCTACAGACACATACCTTTGCTTAGATATGTAAGGTTAAACTGGAAAGGTTAGGGGAATTCTCTGCCTATTATCAGGCCTACAGAGGGGGTTCTGACTACTCACTTCATCCACTCCTCCTTCAGACACAGCAGACAGTGAGAAACCACATCCACCGACAGGTTCTCATTGGACAATGCCACCTCAATCTTATTTAATAACGTGGGACCTGAGAAAGGTATGGGGGAAAGAGAGAGATGGAGGTAGGGAAGAAGAGAGACAAAGAGCAAGAGAGATGAAATAAACTGCTAAGATTAAAGAAACTGCAGAGTAAAAATACAAAGACACTGACAGACATCCGGGAATGCTAGCAAATGGGAATGGACAGAGAAGACTAGGGTTTAGGGTTTAACAAGTCCATGGAAGAGTTTTTTTTTTTTACATACCTACATGAAAAAATTATTTGAGTGAAAGTTTTAAATAGCTGCAACTATCAGAAGAAGAACCATGTGAAAGTGACTGACACATTTTCATTTCCTTCTAAAACCACTTTATATCAAAGGAGTGCCTTTGATCTGACAGTTTTCACATGAGCGATTCAGCACGCCAGACACCGCCATCACAGACACCGCCGTCACATCTGACTATGTGATTCTGCACATAATCTTTGGTAGCTAGTCATCATTACATTGCCTACAATGGCTACTGGTATCCAGTGTTGGGGAGAATTGAAATACAAGTAGTTAACTAGTAATTTAACTACAATTTCCAGTAGCTTGGTGGTAGTTGCAATCACTTTTTGCAGTTGTTTAAAAATCTTGTACGATATCGGTTATGATAATTTCCCCCCAAATAGCTTTGATTTAGTGAACCACTTTTGCAAAATAGCTTTAGTTAAGTAAACCATATTGTCTTAGGGGTAGCTTTTAGTGAAGCTTAACTAACTTGTTAATCAATATTTTCAGAGTACCTTCCCCAAAACTGCTGGTATCTCTTGGAACTTGTGTTTTCAACAAGAGGTGCCTTGAAGCAACTGTGCCTTTTCAACCTGAAGAAAACTGTCATGGACACTCAGATCCCTAAGAACTAAAGATACAGCCTTAAGAGCATCTTTTCTGGCTGCATCAACACCTGCTACGAAAAGGGCATCGCCCTTAACTGCAAGGCTCTACAGAAGGATTGTGAAGGACTCCAGTTTCATGAGTTACAGACTTCTACAATCTGACAAAAGATAGTGGAGCATCTTTGATATTCTCACCTTTGTCAGTGGGCTGTGAGTTAGCACTGCTGATGTTGAACTGGTAGAATGAGAGAATGTCTTCATCACAAGCAGCAGAGTACAGAAAGCCCCTCTCTACATTGACCACATCCACCAACACTGAGAACTCTGGGAAGGGACACAGCAAGACCCACATATTTCATAGATATTTTAGCAGTTAAAAAGAGATAAAAACATGTTTGTTAATTGTCCTGTTTGAAGTTTTAACTACAGTCACAATCATGCAGTGTTATTATAGGCAAATTTCTAATATTTCTGCTTCATTTCATTGATTCTAAGCAGTTTGGAAGCAGAACTTAAACAAAGCGTTAAGCACAATCAGGGTTCTGGGTGTACCTGAGGAACTGACGTGTGTGGGGATGGGCACATCAGGTCTGAGGCCCAGGAAGTTACATCGATATGCTTCCTCATACTGGGCGCTGTACGGTACAGAACGGACACAGCCCACTGGAAGCAATGCCTGAGGGATATACAGTACAAGTTTCAAACTTGTAGTTAGTGATGAGTAGGGTTTTGTTTGTCCTGACCATTTTATATGTCATTTTATAGGTGATGACTACTTCAGCTACCTCAACTAGCTCCTGTATATTGACCCTGGAGCAATCAGGGTTAACTGTCTTGATCAAGGACAGAATGACAGATTTTCACCTTGTCAGCTCATGCAATCTTTTGGCTACATGCCCTATATATGAGCATTAGACACAAGATTACATGCTGCATTTTTGCAGAAGCTTAAAACAATGGACCACAATTACAGCTTGATAAAAATACGATTGAGCTTGCAGGTGCCCAACCTACCACAAGAAAAGCGCAGCAAGGAAAGGCAACTTTGTCCAACACCAACCAATCCCAGGTGAGGCTGAGACAATTTGCACCGTGTGAGGTTCCAAGTTCGCAAAGTTATGTGTAACCAATTATGTGGGTAGGGGATGGGAACATGGTCATTCAAATGTGGAGTAGCTGACCTTCAGCATACTGAATGCTGACTGGATAAGTCCTGGGTCCGCCCCTCTTAAAATGACTTGATTTCCCATGAGCACGTGCCACGCAAGCTGGCGGAAATCAGTGGTCCCGAGCACCTGTGGACCAACCAGAAAACAGATATAATCACTAGGAAATAGAGAAATGCACTACAGAACTTATTTCCTAAACAGTTCAGCAATCGTGCCAGCTAAGAAAGTGCTTGTAATGTGGGAGGAAGAAGATAAAATGTCAAACCCATGTTAACCTGTCTTAAATGTCTAAGGGATCTGAACTTAGGACCAGGATGGCCGCCCGCTTTCTCCTCATCAAACAGGAAGCCGCTGTAAAGACCACAATCCGTCTGGTGGGACTGGGGTGAGGAAATTCCTCCTTCTGCTCCTTCCCAACAACTTATTTCCTCCTCTTGCTCTGAGAGAAAAACAGGATTTTGAAACCTATGCCAGGCATCCTTTCAAGCAAGATCGTTTGCTCTTTAAATGTATTAAATTAACCAGGACGGCTGACTGTAGGTACTTGGTAGTACCTACAGTCGGTAGTACCTTTGTGCTTTATCTCTGATATACGTAAAATAGACATTGGTGTCGCTGTCTTTCTCTTGTTCGTCTGTCTATCGACCTACCTGTCTGTCTCTCTATGAGCACCAGTGTGTCCTCGGTGGGAGCTCCTTCCAGTAGCTTCTCTGTCAGACGACTACCACAGGCCTTCAGTAACCTGAAGTAGATGAGAAAACATCAGTCTGTGTGTCAGAATTTTTTACACAATCTATAGGTCATAATGTTTAAAAGCTAAATGAATAATGTGCGCGCACGCGCGCGCACGCACACACAATGACTGTCCAGAGCAGGACTGCAAAATCAACCCTGATAAAGGACAACATACAGCAGTATTTGTGTGCTGTTGGATCGTGGGAGGTTTAAGGAAAAAATTAAGGAAAAAATAAGGAAATAATTAAGAGACCACTGCACCTTTTTCTTTCCTTTCCAAAAAAGTCGAAAAGGAAGGTTTTGAGTGAGGAACAAAAGGGTTAAAATTAAGAGACCACTGCAAATTGAACACTTCTGTTCCTCACTCAAAATTTAGGAATAACCTAACAGCTAATTATTAGAGGTGGACAGATTAATCAGATGATTAATCGGAGTTTATCAGAGGTTTTGAAAACAATTATTAATCAGTGTTATGAATGCTGATTATGGCCTTTATATGTCCTCCATTGTTAAAATTATAGCATAAAAATAATGAAGGGAAATATATATTAAAAAAATATTTGTGATGTGAATATTAGGTTGTGACTTAGACAGCCTGGTTCAATTTGGGTTCTGAGGCCAAGCCAGTCAAGAACCACTAACATACAATAAGTAAAGTTAGTCTGCTAGCACTCGCTAGATAGCTTACCAGCTGAAGGACGAGTGTAGGCTGGCCCAGAGGTTCGTGTGCTGGGTTAGTGAGGGTAGGGAGCGGGCCGCATTCCCACTCCTCTGGTGGGGGAAGACAGCAGGAGAGAAAGCACTGTTCATCCTAACCGCCCGCTGAGGACACACACACTGCTCACTGTCAAACACCTGTAGAGAGTGGAAGGGAAGAATGGACAGGACAGGAAAGCACAGGCAAACCTTAGCTGTTTAGTGGTAAGCCTTACAGTATGTTTCTTTGAAACAAAAGGCGGTTCTGTCCAGGAAACGACTGGAAAATACATTTCGATAAACCCCCCCAGTACAGTAAAAACGTTAGCATGCCGTACTGGTGCGTTTGTATGCCCTTCAACACTGTGCTAGTGTGTTTGTATGCCCTTCAGCACTGCCCTTGTGTTTTTGTATGCCCTTACCTTCAGCACTGTGCTGTTGTTTGTATGCCCTTACCTTCAGTGCTGTGCTATTGTTTGTATGCCCTTACCTTCAGCGCTGTGCTAGTGTGTTTGTATGCCCTTACCTTCAGCGCTGTGCTAGTGTGTTTGTATGCCCTTACCTTCAGTGCTGTGATAGTGTGTTTGTATGTGTGTTCACCTTGAGCGCTGTGCTAGTGTGTTTGTATGTGTGTTCACCTTGAGCGCTGTGCTAGTGTGTTTGTATGTGTGTTCACCTTGAGCGCTGTGCTAGTGTGTTAGTATGTGTGTTCACCTTGAGCGCTGTGCTAGTGTGTTAGTATGTGTGTTCACCTTGAGCGCTGTGCTAGTGTGTTAGTATGTGTGTTCACCTTGAGCGCTGTGCTAGTGTGTTAGTATGTGTGTTCACCTTGAGCGCTGTGCTAGTGTGTTAGTATGTGTG
>JACXGI010000183.1:131586-174452 GCA_016801175.1 Esox masquinongy | reverse complement strand
TGGGGACAGTGTTAGTGGGGACAGTGTTACTGGAGACAGTGTCAGTGGAGACAGTGTTACTGGGGACATGGTCAGTGGAGACAGATTTACTGGGGACAGTGTTACTGGAGACAGTGTCAGTGGGGACAGTGTTATTGGAGACAGTGTCAGTGGGGACAGGGTTATTGGAGACAGTGTCAGTGGGGACAGGGTTACTGGGGACAGTGTAAGTGGGGACAGTGTTACTGGGAACAGTGTTAGTGGAGAGAGTGTTAGTGGGGACAGTGTTACTGGGGACAGGGTCAGTGGGGACAGGGTTACTGGAGACAGTGTTAGTGGGGATAGTGTCAGTGGTGACAGTGTCAGTGGAGACAGAGTTACTGGGGACAGTGTTAGTGGAGACAGTGTTACTGGAGACAGTGTCAGTGGGGACAGTGTCAGTGGGGACAGTGTCAGTGGAGACAGGGTTAGTGGGGACACTGTTACTGGAGACAGAGTTTGTTGAGACTTTGTTAGTCAAACTGCAGTTCTACAGATGCAGCCAAGAGCCTCAGCTGCTAAGACCTCTCTTTGCCTGCTGATTCAAACAGTAACTCCTGATGCCTTACTGCAACAGCATAGGGCCAAACACACAAACGGCCATACAGTATGTAACATTTTTACTGTACTACTAGCATAAATACAAGCAGAAATGACCAGAAGACATCTTAGGTAAATGTTTTATATATGTATTGTCAATGAATTTGTTACGGGTGCCTGAGATATTCCCCATTTAAACTTTCTTGCTGGTCTGTCTATCAGTTTGCATTGACTTAGTCTTCTCACAGTTGCTTTAGATACTTGCAGTACTATCCCCCAATGCTAAACCACCGAAGTATAGCTAATACTTTTCTGGTATTAGTCGGTAAAAGAGATG
Organism: Esox masquinongy; assembly: GCA_016801175.1. NCBI lineage: Eukaryota > Metazoa > Chordata > Actinopteri > Esociformes > Esocidae > Esox > Esox masquinongy. The sequence continues at coordinate 173,557 of JACXGI010000183.1, read as the reverse complement.
TCCAGTTTGTGTTATTTTTTTAATTCAGTTTTGTAAACATTAGAATTGTGCGTAGTGCCCCTTAACCTGCTGAGACCCTGTGTCCGCATAAGAGGACACTATGTTTTAGGCTTCCTGCACCATGTACTTCATTCTGCTTAACTTAAACCTATTGTCCTTATTAGAGGACAGTTGTCTGCGCCATGCTTAGATATTATACTTATCAGGTCCTACTAATCCCAAATTGCTAAGAGAAATTAAAAATGCATACATTATCAAAGCTCAGGTCCTAGGAGGTTAAAAAAATCATGTTCCTGACTAAAAAATGTTTTTGTTTTTCCGTACAAAGACTACCCGACAATGTTCTCTACAGCTGATAACTCTCCAGAATGTTCTGTCGCTGATACTTTCCGTATGCAAAACTAATACTTGAATTAGTGTTTTTTTTTGTATCAACATACAGCCTACATCAACACAACACATGATAAAAATGAAAGGAATACAACCATCCACTTTCTGAAACTAAAGACAGATGCATGAGATGCTTTTCATATCAATGAATCAGAGAATTTGTTTAGGCCTATCTTGAAATAAAAACAAACTTTTTTTTGCTGTTGTAAAGAAAAAAAAATGTCACCACACAATTCAAGTCTTCTGTAAAAGACACATCTGACATATTTTAATAAAATTCTAGGTGTCTGGAAAACTTTTAAATGTCTGCAAGATGGATACAATGTTAAGCAATAATTTCAAAAATTCTAATTAGATTTCTGACTTTAGTCTTAACAACTACCTAGCTAACTTTATTTTACATGTGGTTTGACTATTCTGGTGTTATAGCCCTTCCTGACTATGGTACATAAATTGAATAATTTGATGCAGATGCATGAGCAACTCCAAACCACAGCCAGCTACCCTTGCCCCACCGATTCACGGTTAACCCCACTGTACAATTTGTGTGGACTATTATTCTAAGATTTATGAGTCACTTATTTTTAATATCTTATATTTTACTCCACTTCATTTATCAAAATTGAGGGACTCTAGTATGTTTTTTAAAAGGAGCATATACCCTAAGGAGGACAGTACAGACAGTACAATGCATTTATGAATGTTGATGTTGAAGGCTATTTTTAACAGTGGAAGAGTTTCATTATTTCCATGTTAGTTAAAAAACATTTTGCTGTGTCAATAATACATTTGTCAGACTTTACCTGGATTTCTCAGTAACACATCTCTGTTTACTCATAGGAAGGTGAACTGACAACACTACACCGGACTTATACCAACTAAAATGTTAATCCACAATCCCATTTAGCGATTTTCCCCTCAAAGGATGTTACCCATTGAACACGTCAGGTTGTGCTTTCCCTGCATACGGGTTCTGCTTGTCCACAGATAGCGTTTCACCAGAACATCACATTGCGTTCTACTTTGCTTAACAAGCATGGGAGGGTCATAAGAATTAAAAAGTGCTCTGGAAATCTATCTCATATGCAGTTTTTATACAATTTCCGCCAGTAAGCCTGTTATGTGGATTTCCCCCTAGATGGCGAGACGGTTTAAGTTTGGGTAATTTTAGGATTTTGTCAGTGCAGCTCTGCTAGAAAGTTTTTAGTCTGTTGATTCTGTATTTTTCGTGTTTTTTATTTACAACCCAAGGTCTCATCAGTCACTGTGTCTGCATGGGTGAATACTGGCTCGCAAGTGATGGGAAAATGATTGCACTGGCCTTGCCTTGACTCTTGTCTGTTTCTCTCTCTCATTCAAGTGCTCTCTGTGTCTCAGATAGCCCCCCCTTTCTCTCCTCACCCCCGTCTTTCTCTCCTCACTCCAACTCTCTTTCCCTCTCCCTCCCTCTCTCTCACAAACACACACACACCCACTCACACATACACTTTCCCAGTGCATGCTTCTCTAAGACACTGAAGAAGTGAAACTGTAAATATTTTTGTTGTATTCCCGCCTCCACACCGATGCTGTGATTCTGATTTGGCTCAAGCAGCGTGACTGAAGAATTTGAATGCTCATGTGTACAACCTTTGAGCAGCTGCAGAATAGCCGATTTCGGATTGTCGCTTTACTTTGGTGGCCAAGACCTGGGTTTTACATTTTCATCATGTAAATTGTGTCATGCTACACTAATACCATGTTGAATAGGAATCATGCATATTTTTTATACTTCAAAAGGCTTCAGAATGTGTTTCATATTCATTGTTGCCACCTTGCCAGTATGTTTACAACACTTGTGGAGTGTTGAAAATTTCAACATGATTTTATTTTAGACACACAATATACCGCAGGAGTCCTTATGATCATTGTGTCTTCAATGAGTTGAACTCCAAGATAAATCATTACACAGGTCATCTTTGCTTCCCAGTTAGGATATATTCTGTATTAATTTTGTGCTAGAACATTTCTCAAAATATGCAGTTTGATGGCCTGTTCCATCTCGTTCCTAACTGCCCAGCCACTGGACTGAACAACCAGGTTCTTCAAATTCATACATCCTTTAATTGTAAATTTCTCTGAATAAGTTGTATATCCGGTGGGCCGTCTGTCTTCTAATGATGATTTCATAGACTGATATATTGTTGATCGACATTCATAGAAAGCAACAAAAGTTAATGCACAGTGGCTAGGAAAAGCTCCCTAGTCTCTCCTAGTCCCCCCGAAACATAAACTATTGCAGCATAAAAACTAGGGCCTGAGACGGTGGGGTGGGCAGATCTGGAGACACTATTTCCCCATCCTGAGGGTGTCATAATAACTAGGTGTCCTCTCACAGGTTTGGGCTCGAGGACAGTCCTCCTAGCGGAATGCGAAACCCCCAGGCTTAACTTAATCATACATTATTGCAGTGTTAAAACTAGGGTCTGAGACAGGGTCTGGATTGTCCCTACCACGTCCGTGGGGATTGGGGGCGTAGCATAGTAGCTATGATCAGGACAGGACAGACGGACTCTAGTCTCCCATCACAGTAATATAACAGGGTAAAATTAGGGCCTGAGACAGGGGGTCCAGAGACACTGTAGGTAATCCCAGGCAGGACGAACCAGACCAAAAGGGACACCAATAAACCGCAACCACCCTGAAAGAGGGCCGAGTAAAGCCCACAGAGTACGCTCCCATTGTCAGAACAATTTTATACATATATGCCCATTTTGAATTTGATGCCAGCAATACGTTTCATAGAAGTTGGGACAGGGGCATGTTTACCACTGTGTTGCAGCGCCTCTTCTTTTAACAATACTCTGTAAGTGTTTGGGAACTGAGGAGACCAATAGCAATAGTTTTGAAAGTAAAATGTTTTTCCATTCTTGCTATAGGATTTCAGCTGCTCTACAGTTCGGGGTCTCATTTGTCGTATTTTTCGTTTCATAATGCGCCAAATGTTTTCAGTGGGTGACAGATCTGGACAGCAGACAAGCCAGTTTAGCACCCAGACTTTTACTATGGAGCCATGTAGTACATGGAGAATGTTTGGCATTTTCTTGCGAAAATTCGCAAGGCCTTCCCTGAAAAAGTCGTAGTCTGGATGGCAGCATATGTTGCTCCAAAATCTTTTCATATATTGTTCAGCATTAATGGTGCCTTCACAGTTGCAAGTCACCCATGCCATGTGCACTAATGCACCCCCATACCATCACGGATGCTGGCTTTTGAACTGTGTGCTGATAAGAAGCCGGATGGTTCCTCCCCTCTTTAGTCCGGAGGACGCAGCATCCATGATTCCCAAAAATAATTTCAAATTTTGATTCATCAGATCACAGGACAGTTTTCCACTTCACCTCAGTCCGTCCTAAATGTGCTCGGCCCCAGAGAAGGGAGCAGCGTTTTTGGATCTTGTTTATATCTGGTTTCATCTTTGCGTGGTAGAGTTTTAACTTGCATTTGTGGATGCAGCGACATACTGTGCTCACAGACAATGATTTTCAGAAGTGTTCCTTGGCCCTTCCAGTGATATCCCCTACAGAATCATGTCTGTTTGTAATGTTGTGCCGTCTGAGGGCCTGAAGATCACGGCCATCCAATATTGGTTTTCGGCCTTGTCCCTTGCATACAGGGATCTTTAATTATATTATGTACCCTAGATGATGAGATCCCCAAACTCTTTGCAATTTTACGCTCAGAAATGTTATTCAAATTGTTTGCCCACGCGGCCTTTCACAGAGTGGTGAACTCCTCCCGATCCTCACTTCTGACAGACCCATCCTCTATTTTTTAATACCCAATCATGTTACTGACCTGTTGCCAGTTGACCTAATTAGTTGTTTGATACTCCACCAGGTTTAGTTTTTTAGCATTCCCAGTCTTTTGTTGCCTCTGTTCAAATATTTTTGAAACGTGTTGCTGGCATCAAATTCAAAGTGGGCATATATTTTTCAAGAAAGAATTAAATGCAATTTTACAATTTGATGTGTTTTTCTTCTTTGAACTATTTTCTATTGAATATAGGGTTTAAATGATTTGCATATCAATGCATTCTGTTTTTATTTATGTTTTATGCAGTGTCCCAACTTTTTGGGGAACAGGGTTGTATATATACTATTTATATATATATATATATATATATATATATATATATATATATAAATATAAATAGTAAGGATCCAGAATCCTTACCGTGAACAAATGAACATCCTAAGCAGAACAGGGACCTGATTTGTTTAACCAATAAATATATCGTATGACATTTTTCAATGGACTTTTTCATTATATAATAATCTGAATATATAAACAATTTATACTGTAAATATCATACTGTAAATAACAAATATGTAAACATATTGTGACTGAAGTCTAGGAGGAAGGTTCAGCCAACTGAAAAGTAATACTTACTGCCTGCAATGCAATCCCAACAGCCCTGAGACTGTCAGGAAGGGAATTCCAAAAGCGTGATCTATGGGAAGAAAAGGCACAGTCCTCCATTATTTAAGCCAGGTCCTTGTTTTATGAACCGGTTTTGCGATGCTTGACCGTAGGGAGTGTCGATGTTCATTGGGGAATAGTGGATTCGATAATAAGGCTGGTCTGATGATATTCAGGTCCTTGTAGACTGCGGTAAGAGGAACAATTTCAAGTCAATTTTAACTGTAGGTGATTATCTGCTGTGCATTTAAAAAGTGGCTACTTCTGTTAAATAGGGCTGTAATGGTACACACATTTTTAACCGTACCATACGATATGAGTGGCTCTTTACAGTTTGCATGTGAACTTGAATTAATAGATTTGAAAACATTTTGAAAATAAATAGTTTGCTAAGCTGTGTTCAATGGCTGTTGAATAAAACTGAGCTGAGAAGCTATTCTGTTTAAATGGGAGCCTTTGTGCACATCATAATCGAAATGATAATATTTGCTGGAGCTTTTCCTACTTATGTTTTGTGAGCCATACTCGAGAAGGAACAGCTGCAATGGCGAGTGGTGGTAAGCTATTGATGAACCAAATTTGTAGAATCCCCCAAATTCATTTACATCTCCATTTTAGTAGCATTTTGGCATTCCAGTAAACTACAACGCTGAATGACAGAGAGTTGTTAATAAAACACAAACTGTACACCAGTGTTTCCTCTCTCTCTTTCCTTTCCCCCCTCTCCTCATTTCCTATTCCCTCCTGTCCTCCTATTTTCCTACTTTCCTTCCTCACTTCCTCTTCCATTATCTTCATCTTTTCTTTCCCCTACACTCTGCTGTCTCCTATCCTCTGTTCCACTCTGGTCTACTCTCTCCTCTTTCATGTCCCCTGCTGGCGCTCTACTTTCTGTACCATTCTGTACCTCACTATCAAGACTCTATCTTGTCTCTTCCTTGCCTACTAAAGTAATGAATACACTTCTTATAAAAAACAGAGAGCATAACCTTTAAGAGATGGTAATAATCATTTTCTCCTAATTAATAAGGTTATTCAGGTTCAAGTAAATACATAATGTAATTCAACTTTAAATTAAAGTTGCCTGACACTCTTGTCCCTGCTCCCCCTTTCTCTTTTGTTTCAACGGTTTAAACTATTCACTCATCTGATGAAAAATCACATTGAAAACCAATACGTTGCATTTAATGTTGGATGAACAACTAGCTAGCATGGCAAAATAGTACTGATAGTGTTAGCTAGCCAAGCTTGCTTTACCTTACGTCTGTGTTTCTCAATACATCTCAATATAACTGGGGATCCAACTGTGGTAGCAATATTGATAGCTACATCAAGACGAAGTGAGAATAATTTGTGTTTTAACCGAGTAGCAAATTAACGCAGCCACACAAACAAACGACTGGTACCTGTAAAGTGCGTTCCTCTGTTGACTGGCCTGATCTGAAATACACTGAACAAAATTATAAACGCTTTTGTTTTTGCCCCCATTTATCATGAGCTGAACTCAAAGATCTAAGACTCTCTCGATGTATACAAAAGGCTTATTTCTCTCAAATAGTGTTCACAAATCTGTCTAAATCTGTATTAGTGAGCACTTCTCCTTTGCCGAGATAATCCATCCACCTCACAGGTGTGGCATATCAAGATGCTGATTAGACAGCATGAGTATTGCACAGGTGTGCCTTAGGCTAGCCACAATAAAAGGCCACTCGAAAATGTGCAGTTCCATCACACAGCACAATGTCACAGATGACGCAAGTTTTGAGGGAGCGTGCAATTGGCATGCTGACTGCAGGAATGTCTACCAGAGCTGTTGCCCGTGAATTGAATGTTCATTTCTCTACCATAAGCCGTCTCCAAAGGCGTTTCAGAGAATTTGGCAGTACATCCAACCGGCCTCACAACCACAGACCACATGTAACCACACCAGCCCAGGACCTCCACATCCAGCATCTTCACCTCCAAGATCGTCTTAGACCAGCCACCCGGACAGCTGCTGCAACAATCGGTTTGCATAACCAAAGAATTTCTGCACAAACTGTCAGAAACCATCTGAGGGAAGCTCATCTGCATGCTCGTCGTCCTCATCGGGGTCTCGACCTGACTGCAGTTCGTCATTGTAACCGACTTGAGTGGTGAAATGCTCACATTCGATGACGTCTGGCACTTTGGAGAGGTGTTCTCTTCATGGATGAATCCCGGTTTTCACTGTACAGGGCAGATGGCAGACAGCGTGTATGGCGTTGTGTGGGTGAGCAGTTTGCTGATGTCAACGTTGTGGATCGAGTGGCCCATGGTGGCAGTGGGGTTATGGTATCGGCAGGCGTGTGTTATGGACAACGACAATACAGGTGCATTTTATTGATGGCATTTTGAATGCACAGAGATACCGTGACGAGATCCTGAGGCCCATTGTTGTGCCATTCATCCACGACCATCACCTCATGTTGCAGCATGATAATGGACGGCCCCATGTTGCTAGGATCTGTACACAATTCCTGGAAGCTGAAAACATCCCAGTTCTTGCATGGCCAGCATATTCACCGGACATGTCACCCATTGAGCATGTTTGGGATTCTCTGGATTGGCGTATACGACCGTGTGTTCCAGGTCTTGCCAATATCCAGCAACTTCGCACAGCCATTGAAGAGGAGTGGACCAACATTCCACAGGCCACAATCAACAACCTGATCAACTCTATGCGAAGGAGATGTGTTGCACTGCGTGAGGCAAATGGTGGTCACACCAGATACTGACTGGTTTTCGGACCCCCCCAATACAGTGAAACTGCACATTTTAGAGTAGCCTTTTATTGTGGCCAGCCTAAGGCACCTGTGCAATAATCATGCTGTCTAATCAGCATCTTGATATGCCACACCTGTGAGGTGGATGGATTATCTCGGCAAAGGAGAAGTGCTCACTAACACAGATTCAGACAGATTTGTGAACAATATTTGAGAGAAATAGGCCTTTTGTGTACATAGAGAAAGTCTTAGATCTTTGAGTTCAGCTCATGATAAATGGGGGCAAAAACAAAAGTGTTGGTTTTATAATTTTGTTCAGAGTAATTCGTTTTGCGTAGGAAGATTGAGAACTGTTTAGAATGCCGTCAGGACATCTGTGCTCCACGTTCAGCTCGTCTGCATGGAGCGTATTGGTGGCTCTGACTGCTATGACAGTGCCATCTGAGTTTCCCAAATTGCATGCAGAAAATAGCTCAACGCGCTATATCCCCGTTAGAACAGTTTTGTACATTGACAAATTATGTGTACGTTGTCTAACAAAACGTTTTGATTATTTTTTTTCTTGACGTGGCAGGAAAGATTTTGCTATGGCGGGGCACCATGAACGCAACAGAATCACTGATGTACACTAATGAGCCAAAACGTTATGACCACTCACAGGTGAAGTGAATAACGTTGATTATCTCATAACCAGGGGCACATGTCAAAGTCTGTGTAGATTAGTGGGTAAGCAAACAATCAGTTATGGCCAGATGACTGCGTCAGAGCATCTCTAAAACGTCAAGGCTTGTGGGGTGCTCCCGGTCAGCAATGGTGAGTAACTGCCAACAGTGGTCCGAGGAGGGTCAAACCAAAAAACGACGACAGGGTGTTGGGCGTCCAAGGCTCATTGATGCGTGAATTCTATCCTGTCTGGGCCGAACCGACAGAAGGTCTACTGTGGCACAAGTCGCAGAAAATTTGAATGATGGTTAGGGGAGGAATGTGTCACACACAGTGCATCGCACCCTGCTGCATATGGTAGCTGCAGACCAGTCATATTGCCCATGATGACCCCTGTATCACAGTCAAAAGCGCCTTCTATGGGCACGCAAGCGTCGGAACTGAACCTTGGAGCAATGGAAGAAGGTTAACTTGTCCGATGAGTCCCATTTTCTTCTACTTCAGGGGGGCGGCCATGTACGTGTGCGTCGTTTACCTGGGGATGTGATGGCATCAGGATGAACTGTGGGAAGACGACAAGCCGGTGGAGGGAGTGTTATGCTGTTGGCAATGTTCTACTGGGAAGCCCTGGGTCCTGGCATACATGTGGACGTCAATTTGACATGTGCCACCTACCTTAACATTGTTGCAGATCAGGTACACTCCTTCATGGCAATGGTATTCCCTGATGGCAGTAGTCTTTTTCAGCACGATAATGCACCCTGCCACACTGCACACATTGTTTGGGAAAGGTTTGAAGAACATGATGAATAGTTCAGGGTGTTGCCCTGGCCTCCATAATCCCCAGATCTCAATCCGATTGAGCACCTGTGGGATTTGCTGGACCAACAAGTCCGATCCATAGTGAATCCACCTCGCAACTTACAGTACTTGTAGGATTTGCTGCTAATATCTTGGTACCAGATACCACAGGACAACTTCAGGAGTCTTGTGGAGTCCCGGCCTCGGTGGGTCGGCTCTGTTTTGGCCGCACACGAAGGACCAACGGCATATTAGGCAGGTGGTCATAATGTTTTGGCTCAGTGTATGTCGCCACTGCTTGACGAAAGTAGCCGATGTTGCAGCTAACACCTCAACCGTGTTCAATCTAGTGCCGTGCTGTTCACAAATTATTTGTTTTTTTTTGAACAACTAATTTTACTGACTTGAGAGTAATGACTCTTTTTGTAGTGACTTGTTCAACTGAATCATCCATTCGAACAGCTAGCAGTGGATCTTTACAATGCGCGTCTTCCTGACAAAAAAAACACAATTTGGTCTCCCCAATGCATTCAGGCAGCCCTTATAGAGGTCTAATGGGGCTAAAGAAATGACAAGAACAATTGGTGGGTGTGGCCACAGACATGTATCCCTACTCCAGGTGAGGATAGAGAGTTACAGCTCTATTTCTGCAAGCAGGCAGGACCAGTACCCACACTGTATGACTGTAAAACAATATTTGTGCCATGTTTACGTATTGCATTTTATTATAGATTTTGCTCTCATCAGGCATATTCTTCCTGATCTGGTGTTGTGTCTTTTGACAAATAAACTAAAAACTGATTTTTCAGTAAATGTTTTTGCACTGCCAAAAACACACCAAACCGTGACCCTCAAACCCCAATACAAACTGTAGCATGGGTTTGGTGTACCATTACACCCCTACGGTTTGAAATATTTATCAAACCAGGTTTTGCTCTTTCTTCCACTCCACTCAATGGCTGATATAGAGAATTTTACAGAAAGCCTCATTGATGCTGCTGCAGTAAAATCCACCACTCTCTCACTCAGACTCAGAGGTGGTGAGATGTTAGCCGGCTCCGCCATGCTAGCACAGATATAGAGTTACAGGGACGGAGAGAGGTAGTGTGGGTGGGAAATCTAATCGGAGGCAAACGAGGGCTGCACAGCCATTGATGGAGCAGGATTAGGCACCTTTATTCACTGGACCCAGTTTGGGCTTGGGTCCCATGCACAACAACACTTGTTATCTCTCTTTCGCTCTTTTCATTCACTCGTCTAGATCTGCTCGTCATTAGTACCCCTTGAACCACAAAGGCACTCACAGACACTCAGTCATTCACGTTTCAGACCTAGACATCCATCCAACCCTCTCCTACCCAGCTGGAATGTCACTTAGTCCTCAGGTCACAGGCAGAGTTAGCCTCTAGACAAGTCTTGTTCACTAACATCTTTTCCTTAATACATGCACTTCCGATTCATGTCCAGATAAAAGGCTCTTTTACTTCGTATTCGTCTTAACAATGCAGTAGATATTCCAAATACTTCCTCTGTAGACAGCAGCGGAAAATGTCTTTCCATTACATAGAACAAACTGGTGAAACTTGCTTACGTGTTTGAATAAGCCATTGAATTCACATTTCAGGTGGTACTGTTAACAAACGTAGCTTTGGATTACACATTGTAATAAATACCCGAATTGCTGGGTTTTCTCATCACCGATTTTATTGGATATTTTGAAATCAGAAAGAGAGAACTTATAAGGAGTTAGGGTGATATCAGACCCAGAAGAGGCATCAGTAAACAGATGAATTGGAGTGGCTGCGTTTATACAGACAGCACAATTCAAGTTTTTGTTAGTCTTGTGACCAGTCAGACCAGTTCTGGAAAAGATCAAATGTGAAAACGGCTGATTTGATTGGTCAAGATACCAATTATTGAGGATACAAGCCAATGTATACCTCCACTTTTTGCCACATGCAACTCCATGATTTGTGTCCTGGTTGTGCACTGGGGGTCTTTTCCAGGGGGCTGTGCGTCAGTTTGGTTGTTTTCAGCAGGTCGTGCACATTATTTAGCTTTTTTTCGTCTTTGTCAGAAGTCTGCGAACTTCCCCTTGTCTATGACTGGTCTATTGGATTGATGACAAAATCTTTGTCCTCTTATTTTTTTTCTGGGAACTCTGTGTTTTGAAAATGGAAAATAGAGGAACAATGTTGGATCTCCAGGTTGCTGAACAAGTCCGGCGCTACTGGCATCTATACAATGCTGATAGTTGTCTTTGTGAAGACCAACACGTGGCAGTGAATTCATGGGATGGATTCAATATCGAACTAAAATAGCTGGAGTTCACGGTGAATGTCCATCGTCTTACCTATTCAATCTCTCTGTGTACTGGCTACTCGTTCTTTCCCAGATCCTGGTTTTGGTTGTCTTCAGTTCCACATTTTGGCTGGAGATTGTGGGATTCATTACAGATACTTACCACCCTCTAATTTCCTGGGGTAATATTACCGCTCTTTCCCCCTCTTTTTTTTGACTTGAGATATTAGGAGTATACACGCTCAAAGCGTTCATATGCGCATGAGAAATGGTTCATTAGGCCAAACAACCAAAGTCAATTCCAGCCTTAAGATCAGAATTGGGCTGCCTATGTGCAGCCATTGAGTTCACATTGCAGGTGGTACTTCAAGAGTAGTTGCTGGGGGAACGCTACTATAATGTTACTGTACTTGGCTTACATGAGACTGACCTGCCTTGTTATGTAAATGAACCACATAACCCACCCACCCTTTCTCTACAATACTTCCTGTTGTACAGTGAAATATACTATTATTTTGTTTCCCACTGAGCCTAAGGGACTGTATACATCCACCAGTTATGGTAATTCATGCACACTTTTCAAACCAGGTCAGCTGGCTTTGGAACACCAAAGCACAATTTGCTGACAGAATAGGAAGCTGAGTCTTGTGTAGTTTTGTGAAGTGCTGGCATCACCATTGCCCTTTGACCTCAAAACACTCCTGATCTCTTCCTTTTCTGGTGATGTTTCATCCAGATATTATTACTATGACATTGCATTTCAGACTTCATTCAATGACTGAGGCTGCGATTTCATCTGCTCATCATGCTCTTCAGCATTGTAGGTCAGGAGGCTAGCTTTCTGAAAAACCCACAACAGGGTGATTTTACTGTACAGATTGTGCTGTAAAACTCAGTGGTCTATCTTTGCATGCCAGTTGTTTTTGATATGACAGTTATAGTTCTCAAGTAACGTGTTGTGCCCTTGGATCTGTACTTTTGAAACACTGAAAATATCCTGTATTTCAACTATAACTCTCCTGCTGGTTTTTATTGGATGAATTAAATATAATGTCATTATGCCAAATCACTGTATACTTAAGAAAATAAAACTACATTGCTTTGGGATATTAGACATAACAATGTAGTGAGCTTTTCAAACAGTTGCAATACTTGCATAGTTTTTGTGAATTGAAATCTTCTTTTTTTTTACTAGACTTTTTAGGGTTACTAGCGGTTTTGGGGTTCAGTGGGAGGTCATGCTAGACCTATCACTTCTGAGAGGTCAGTTTGAGGCCTGTTACTATCAGTGTCAACACCACCAGTTGCAGTTTGTGTGAAGTCTCTCTTCTCTCTGCACCCAACCACAATTTTTGACTAAGCAAGAAACACCTATTATTTTAGTTTCATACACAAGAATTTCAGAACTGACATTTTGAAATAAAATCCTAACTCAGAACTAAGTACAAAGCTGAACATTACACAATGTTGTCAGCAAAAATTGGTTATAAGAGACTGTCTGTCATGCCTGTCTGTTTGCTGTGCCAAAATAAAAAACAGGAAGTGAATGGGGAACATACAGACAGATGGCCAAGTGTGTCTGAGATGCTGAACAGCACTGTTTGCATATAGTATACATTTTCAGCCGGTATTATCAAAAAGTATTGATAATACTGGAGAAACTACATTTTTGTAGAATGAACTTGAAGAAATAGCTCTCACAAGCAGCTACCTCCAAAGTTACATTAACTTTGTTTTTTAAGTAAAACCCCCTCAGAGTATAGCAATATTAAGAGTAAATGTCAGTTTTGCAGGTTCGAACTACAAAACAATAACTGATTAAAAAAAATTACTATTAAGTGAAAGTGAAATTAATGTGTTTTTGTACCTCCATTTCATGTGTGTGAATTGAATATCACTGTCAGTGTCAGTGGAAAATATTGTGTTTGGTGAAATCTGAATATTTAAAGTATTAGGTAGGCTATGAAGTAGGTTTATTGCCAATTGCGTGACAAGAATAGACTGAATGGTAGTGGCAGGTGCACCTGTTACTTCTACCATAAGATGACCGTATGAATTTCTGTGGTGTATGTGAACGTAGTGAAGCAGACTCTTCTCGGTGAAAAAAGACTTCTCATTTGGCTCCCAAAACGCTCTTTGCTCAACTCGGAACCATGCGAACATTTAAAATCTCCAATGTAAAGCCTTGAAATCTACCATTACATGTTTGTAAGATCATGAAATGCACATTCAATTGGGCTACATTTTACTTGGCCTAATTACCAAGGGAGATTCAGGTTGGGGAAGAAAATAGCAGTTAGCCTACCGTAATTATTCAATTTTGTGTAGATTCATATTTTTTATACACGCTACCAAATGTGGTTTATGAAAATATGTATAGTTGAAACTAATAAGGGTTGTCAAGTTGCTGCAAGCACATACCCCACGATTCCAAGCAACAACCCACTTTCAGTTTATTTGGCATCACATCAGTGTAAACTTAATGTAAATGGTTTTGTAAAGTAATACTAATTTTCTCTCGTAGTGTAAAAAGGCTATACATTTGGCACCAATTAGTTTGAGATCTCTCCTTTGGCTAATCCCATAATCAGCTAGCAGCATGGCTCCCGACATGAGCATATACATGCTAATTTGAATTAACTGGGAAAACCTAATGATAATGGTCACTTTCTCTGATTTGCTTGTTGATGTTTTCCTCTCGGGTGCTCCGGGGTGACTTGAGAACCACTCCAGAGTCAACGTCACCACGTCTAGCCGCTCCCGCTGTGCCATGTTTGTGCATGGCTGTAGGACCACTGGGGCACACTTGCGTTTTGTTTGAAGCAGGGGACTGAATGCCGTCTGTCTACCTCAGTCGAGAGGTGAGGACTGCCGGTGTCCTCTGTGAGTGGCTTTCCTGCCGCGACTGGGTCATGAAGCACCCCGGCTGCAATAGTCTTTGGCTGCTCACGGACCGGTGCTGGGGTCACTGACTCTCTCACCACTTCTGGCAATGCTAGCTCCGGTGGCTGAGAAGGTAGGACACTCATGGGCAGGTTCATCAGGGCTCCCGAGACGAGGGAAGACAAGGTCAGGTGGTCTCCCTGTGGCGAGGGAATTGTTTTCTTCTCTCATATCAGGCAGCCCTAGGTGTTTGAGAGCAACTAGTCAACATTAAAGCTTTTTGTGTTTTGTAATTTCTAAACCATTGGCCCATAAGACTATGTAAAATGTGCAGTTAAATGTGATGGAAAATCTCTAGTTATGAAATTCAAACAGTTCCGGTAAGGAGACTATTACTCAGGCCAGGAATCCTCTCTTAAGTAGAGCTGCCGGATAGACTTGGAGAGTATTGGTGGGTCTAGCGCTCCAATGACTGTCTCAGTCACAATTTACAGCCCTCTCTCACAGCTCACCAGAGATTAAGTCAGATAAATGAAGTGTGCAACGTGAGCGCACTGGGCCATCTACAAACATGTACATACTTAGCTAACTTTAACTTGCACATAAAGAAACTCATAAAAATCCTAGCATGCACCTGACAATGTGAACATCGCTAATACAATACAAAAGAGAAGGCACCTCTCACATGTGGGTGCGAGGTAGAGACTTGATGTGCATCCAAGCACCCTGATTAATTGAATGTTATCGGATGATTGACCAGCCTGAAGGCCAATCAGGTTAAAAATAACAGATTTTTTTGCACACAGTTTCATTGAAGCACAGAATAACACCCTTTAGTCAGTCAATCCATATCTACCATAGGGAGCGTACATTTCTATGGTCTGGTGTTATGACCGATTAGGACAGTTTGTGTCCAATCAGGAGCATTGTCTGTACAGAGTTGACGTGAAATGTTTTAACACCTTGTCATTATGAACGCTGACCTCAACTCCGGTTATATGGCAGTGCGCCAGGTTCTGGAGTATGTCAAAGGGTTTATTTAAACCTGCTGCTCTTTGCCCTGCTGGATTGTCCTTAATTGGAGCAATTGCACACAAGAGGGTAAAGTACTTTCTTATCATGGCTGTGCTGTGGTCGTAGGTATGAGGGATTATGCTACAGGGGACTATTGTGATACACTGGTAGGTATAATGTGATATTTTCTGGTGTGCGAACCCTCTATCCCAGTTCATGGATTTCCCTCGGCGGATATTGACAGTGACTGATTCGAGGTAAAATTTTACAGAAAAGCAAAACCATTTTCCTTCTTTGAAAATATTTTTAACTCGTGGGAAAACCAAATCTTTTTTGCAGTTGCCTGTCAAAATAATATATCTTCTGGTAAGGACCGTGATGTTTGAGCCAATCATCCATTTGTGAACAAATCCTCATTTCATGACAATTTAATTCCGAGATAATAAGAATGAAGTTGGTTTTTATTAGAGCATGTTAGTTAGCTGTGCTGATCTTCATAAAAGCAATAATAATTGTGTGAAAGAGAAGCCTGAAGCGACCTCTTAAAACATCCCATCTTTTGAATAATAGATGGCCCATCTTGGCAAAAAATATTCCTGTCCATGATTCCCTTCTTCTTAACTTGTTTTTATAAAAATCAAAACTGCATTGCAGCAAGAGAAACCTCCTCATCTAGCTTTCTGCAGTTCATTCCAGGCTACTTCACACATCTAAAAGAAGCATTGCTCTGTGCTGTCATCATAATTTGTGGGAAATTAACACCTTTTCTGCTGCTGAAGTAGCTGTGGAAAGGGTGCCACACGTCTTCTTTCATACAGCTCATTCCCCAAACATGCCACCTAAAAAGGGCATTTGGAGTGTTAGACTTGGAGAATGTTGTTGTTTTTTTGTTGTTGTCTTCAGCGGTGAGTCTAAGTATTTTGACGGCCGAGGGAATCTTGGTGCTTGACCCTTTCACATTTGCCTTCGCCTCACATCAGTTTGACTTGTGATAAAATAATATGACGGGTTGTGTTGTCCTTACATTGAACTGAAGGGATCTTTGGGGACTTTAGCTTTCTGTCTTGATTCAATAGGCCTATTTCTTTAGATTGGAATCTACCACTACTGTTCAATGGCCTGTTTCTAGATTAGTGGGTCGATTTATTGCTCACAGAATGAAATATTGCAGAACATGATTATTTTCTACTGTATGGCTTAATCCTTATTTATTTATTAAATTATTTGTGTCATTTCTACTACGAGGTAGAATTTGGACCTCGTTATTCTTGAAATATACTAAAAATATTCAAAAGGTTTCTTATATGCTCAGGCTAAGGTCATGTGTGACTGTCAGAAAAATGTATTGGTCCAAGTCAGGCAGTTAAATCTGAATTAATGTAGGCAGATTGTTCATACAAGACCATGAGCTTGCACTCAGCCTGAGAAAGCTAGCATTGTCTGGTTGCTTATCCATTGCAAAAATGTCATCGTACATATACCTATATACAGTATGTGTTTGCATGAAAAGCTGTCCTTTAAAGTTCGTATGGTTGGATAATCTGATGCAAAAGCTTAGATTGAAATTGGGTTTTTAGTCATTAGGTTTGCTTACCACTTATGACTAGAAAAAAAGGTTGTTGAAGCCACACTACATTAAGTAGCTCTGGATAAGATCTTCAGCTAAATGACTAAAATGTACAAAAAATATATTTCAGGATTATACAACGTAATTCATTTTCTGTAATATAGCTTATATTTATGAAATATGAGTGAGACATGCAGACTAACATCAAACTAACATCATGAATCATTGAAAAATAGATTGAAACAAGATATAGTAGCTTCTTAGCTTTGTGCCCACAAAACACATTTGTATACCACCTAAATATGATGTCATTGTGGCTAGCTGCTTTTTAATTAAAAAAGAACCACAAAGTAACAGTGTTGAACATGCTTCAGGTACACACAACGTTTCAAATATAATAATAATAATAATAATAATAATAAATATAAAATTACTGGGAAAATCCTTTTTGACTAGTGTGATTTTAACTAGCTCTACAAAATTATAAAGGAACATATGTAATATTTTATTATTTTATGCCTGACATTTATCTTAGAAGCTGATTAACAGAGCAACACCTTGGGACATGGCAAATTCACCTACATTCACTGAAAAAGTGTTCATCAATAAGTTTGTGTTTTTAACTTTAAAGTCATCTGCCGTCATGATTAAACACTTTTGGATTTTTACACTAAAATAGAATAGGTATTATCCTGGGGAAAGAAATGGCATCACATAGATGGAATGAATCATAAATAATACATTGGCCATTAGATAGAATATCTGCTATTCTTTGTGGTAGTCATTTTGTACTGTGCAATTATGAGGGGAAATATGGTTTTTACACACAAAACGTTAGTAAAGGGTCTGACTAACATACAGTAAATTGTAGGCTATGAAAATTAGGAGAGTTGCACAATATGGGCCGGTTTTGCGGACACGGATTAAGCCTAGTCTAGGACTAAAAAATCTAGTTTAATAGAAAACTTTATTGAGCTTGTTTTTTTAGTCCTAGCCTAGGCTTAATCAGTTCCTGCGAAACCGGGCTTATATGTTTAAGCTTTATTATGATTAAAAAGATGTTTAAGCATCAAATTTGTTTTTTTACACATTATATCAGTGGGAGCATAAACATACTGTGTAAATGTCTTTCTTTGGATATAGTGCATTTGAAAATTATTCAGAACGCTTTTCCTCAATCTTTCACCGTGTCCTGCAGCACTGAGGCCTCACTCTCTGTTTCCTCCATGTCATTTCAGATCTAGTTGTCAAAGTCGCTAAAGATAAATTCGGGGCCATTCAGTCGGAGTATCAGAAGGTAAGTGTGTGTATGCTTTTATGTTTGTCTAAGTTTGTTCATAGGTTTCAGGATATCACTTTTCATATTGTAATGATAGAAAAATGAAGACTATTTGAAATGTTGCAAAACTGGCTGCTTCCCTTCTATTCTAAGCAATGTGTTAATTACTATTGGAAGCCAACGCGCTTACACAGAAAAAAATGTAACTGCTTCTGGCACTGTATATGAAAGCAAACAGAAGGAGAAATCTGTTGTTTTTTGTTGAATAACAAACTTTAATTAACGACTTTCTTTCTTTGAAGATCTAGGCTTCTCCTGAATCTTCAGAAGAAAAGTATTTGAAAGTTTGCAGACAGCACTTGATTTATTCATTTATCAGGATCAAACTGTTTTGAAGCCTCCAGTCAATAGCACTTCAAAACGTTGAAACGACGAATGAATGTGCAATAATAAGCATTTAAGACTATGCCTTGTGCAAAACTGTCTGAATATGCATGTACATTTTAAGTTGATATTTTTTTTGCTCCATCCACATATTTTGTTTGTATGGCTTTGTCCTTTTTTGACTCTGCGTTGCCTTTGTCTTCTGCATGCCTTCTTCATCTGACTTGGCAACCCTCAGCCAGAGAACATTGTGCTGACGCTCAAGGTAAAGTCTGCACACTACCTAGCCTCCTTTAGCAACCATCAACTTGTATGGTTTTAGTCCTTCCACATTTACCCATTTCCCATCTAGCACTCCTTCAGCTCACCCTGCCATCACATCTAATGAACTGACCCGGCGGGCAAAAACTGGTTGGCAATGATGTCACGCGTTGCGATGACAACCTCCCGATGTACATCATGGCAAAAGATACAGCAACTACAAAAATACCTCAGCTGATTGAATCGGGTTATCTGACTGAATATATGTAGTCTTTCTCAGGATGATTCTGTCATGAAAAAGACATCTTTATCTGGTTGTTATGTGGTTATTTGACATCTCCCAACCAGAGACCAAGATATCAAACAGAAAATGATAATATTGCTTGACACATTTTTCCCGATGGGGTTGGGCTTTTGGAAACCAGGTCACTTATGTTAAATGGGCATAATTGGAAATCCATTCAAATTACTTTATAGCACTCAGGATATAGTCATTTGGTTTATATGGGCTCCTGTACTGTGCTGTAGTGTCTATGTGATATTATCATACCAGTCACTGATTCCACTGCATTTGTTTACCTAATTTACAGTAAATATGGTGCAGAATCAGTTCAGCTAAGGAGAATATGATACATGGAAAAAATCAGCCTAGGTGCACTTTGAAGATGCTGCAATGGTTGTCTTTAAATGTACAAGTCTGGGAGAGAATTATTCCCCTCATTTAAGTTCACACATCCAGAGTGAGAAAACATAAATTCTGCCAAGCAATGGGCAACAATTCATATTGCAAATTGGGGAAAGCTGTTCATGGCATTGGTTAAAAAATAGAGGGATTCTGGAGTTCTATTTTTTCCGATGTGAATCACGAACTGCAATATTTTAACCCAGAGTTTTTAGCAGCAGCATGGAAAAAACTACTGCTCCACAATTCTTTGTGACTTTGTTGGGGAGAATGGGGCTATCTGTAACATAGATCAACTATAGGGTAACTTGGGATCCAACACCACACCTACTCTACATGTTTTGGGGGGAGTAACTTAAATAATGTAGATGAGACAGAGGCTATGTTTTGATAGTAATGTAAAGCAGGGAATGTTTTGAGGGGAAATTTGTAACATGAAGTGGTTTCTTTAAGAAATAGCCCAGGGGACATTTTGCTCTAAGTTACCCTACCTGATAGACCTACATTATTTTCTCTGTTTTACATTTAGGATCTAGCTAATGATTAGCCAAGTAGAGTAATTGCTGATGGACAAGCACATTGCCTATTCATTTATAGCCTGTATGCTGCATCAGTTGAACTACATGTCAATGTACAGTTGTGCATACATGTCAATGTAACTACATGTCAATGTAAGTTTTGCATACCCTAGCAGAAATTGTGAAATTTTGAAAATATGACTGATCATGCAAAAATGTAAGGATTCTTTTATTTAAGGATAGTGATCATATGAAACCATTTATTATCACATAGTTGTTTGGCTCCTTTTTAAATAATAATGATAACAGAAATCACCCAAATAGCCCTGATTGAAAGTTTACATAACCTTGAATGTTTGGCCTTGTTACAGACACACAAGGTGACACACACAGGTGAAAATGGCAATTAAAGGTGAATTTCCCACACCTGTGGCTTTTTAAATTGCAGTTAGCGTCTGTGTATAAATAGTCAATGAGTTTGTTAGCTCTCACGTGGATGCACTGAGCAGGCTAGATACTGAGCCATAGGGAGTAGAAAAGAACTGTCAAAAGACCTGCGTAACAAGGTAATGGAACTTTATAAAGATGGAAAAGGATATAAAAAGATATCAAAAGCCTTGCAAATGCCAGTCAGTACTGTTCAATCACTTATTAAGAAGTGGAAAATTCGGGGATCTCTTGATACCAAGCCAAGGTCAGGTAGACCAAGAAAGATTTCAGACAAAACTGCCAGAAGAATTGTTCGGGATACAAAGAAAAACCCACAGGTAACCTTAGGAGAAATACAGGCTTCTCTGGAAAAAGACAGTTTGGTTGTTTGAAGGAGCACAATACGACGATACTTGAACAAAAATGAGCTGCATGGTCGAGTTGCCAGAAAGAAGCCTTTACTGCACCAATGCCACAAAAAAGCCCGGTTACAATATGCCCGACAACATCTTGACCCGCCTCACAGCTTCTAGCACACTGTAATTTGGAGTAATGAGACCAAAATGGAGCTTTATGGTCACAACCATAAGCGCTATGTTTGGAGAGGGTTCAACAAGGCCTATAGTGAACAGAATACCATCCCCACTGTGAAGCATGGTGGTGGCTCACTGATATTTTGGGGGTGTGTGAGCTCTAAAGGCACTTGTGAAAGTTGATGGCAAGATGAATGCAGCATGTTATCAGAAAATACTGGCAGACAATTTGCATTCTTCTGCACGAAAGCTGTGTAGGGACGCTCTTGGACTTTCCAGCACGACAATGACCCTAAGCACAAGGCCAAGTTGACCCTCCAGTGGTTACAGCCGAAAAAGATGAAGGTTCTGGAGTGGCCATCACAATCTTCTGACCTAAATATCATCGAGCCACTCTGGGGAGATCTCAAATGTGTGGTTCATGCAAGACGACCAAAGACTTTGCATGACCTGCAGGCATTTTCTCAAGACAAATGGGCAGCTATACCACCTGTAAGAATTTGCGGCCTCATTGATGCTGTCATTGATGCTAAAGGGGGCAATACACAGTATTAAGAACTAAGGGTATGCAGACTTTTGAACAGGGGTCAGTTCATTTTTTTCTTTGTTGCCATGTTTTGGTTTATGATTGTGCCATTCTGTTATGACCTACAGTTGAATGTGAATCCCATAAGAAATAAAAGATGTGTTTTGCCTGCTCACTCATGTTTTCTTTACAAATGGTACATTAATTACCAATTCTCCAAGGGTATGCAAACCTTTGAGCATAACTGTGCCTATTAGTAATAGCATACCTGATAATGTGGATCATACATCTTTTTACAATTATTTTTACATTTTAGGAGTTGCATATACGGCTTAAAATATTCAAATAATTTGTACAAACCTTTATCAACAGGCTATGTTATTTAAATTGTGGAGATGGAAATTATATTTTAGATTGTGTCAGCATGTTTAAATGTTAATAATGTCCTTTTAAAAAAAGTCTTCCCACTGCAACACTTTTGTTCAGAGGAAACGCTGTTACCGATCATACAAAATCCTATCTGTGTATGAGGCATTGCCCCACTGTGCCACATTCCAGCCCTAGTTCTGCTGATGTGGCAAGAACTCAAATTAATACCCTAGATACTCACTATCCCCCGCGACACCATCAACATAAGGGATGTGTCGATCTTGTCATACTTATATCGCTAATCGTATTAATTTGATCCCCTTTTATACTTGTAAACGTATTTCTATGTAATCTGAAAACCCGGATGTACGCTTTATATGTACGTGAAACCTATAAATCAAGTGAGCATTACTGTGCTTTAACTCAACTTGTTTCCTGACACTCATGCCACAACGATCGAAATTAACTATGAACATTTGTCATATTGTTTCCTACTGATGGTTCTGTTATAACCCCGGGTGGGAATACAGTAAATAACACAGGCAAAGAAGCATGCGCTCAGCTCACTATATAACGACTTGACAATGGAATTATGACCAACAAATTAGGTAACAAAAATGCTGCTTAGACGGAGGAAAAACAATAGTATGGTCTCAACAAGGTTGACTAAAAATACAAAAACATCAACAGATAGAACAACAGCTAGCCAACTAGGAAGTCTGATTTACACAACTTGTTTGGAGAGAGATTGGGGATATGCTTTGACCTTTTCAATTTACTGGAGACCCTTGTGCTTGGTCTAATCCAATCATCCTACCTGTTTCTTGACAGGCAACCCAGCTAGCAAGTTTTTATAAAAACAGAGTTGTGTATTGCAACAGAAGATATTATTTTTCCAATAATAGTTAATAATTAAAAAATAGTTGTATAATAGTCATATTCGGAATATTATCTATATCTGTAAAGAGAATGGTTTTGTCCGAGTACTTGGCACAGCCCTAACCAGCCCTAACCTCAACCACCACTGTGATATATTCAGTAGTCACAGTTCATAATGACCCTCATACAAAATATCACATTCCTTGCTGGAAACAATTTACCAGATGTTTTCAATTAAAGGAAAGGATTGGTATCATCATATGTCACACCACTATGTTAAGAGCAGTCTTCAAACTGCATCAAGGAATTATCCATGTGATGGTAACCAAGAATTAGCGATGACAGTTAACTGCTACCAAAACCATCCTGTGATACACCCATTTCACATTTAAAGCACTTTATCAGGAGAAATATGGAAGTCTCTTTTTCCTCTCCTTGTTATGCACTGAATGGCTGTGTGTATTTTTTTTCTTTGTTGAACGTATACCAGTAGCAAGACGGTAGCGAGCCACCCCATTAGAGTATTCACCTTGAGAATTAATCTAATCACATAGCATAAAAGCACACCAAGTGCCCTTGCCATTGGCTAGTTGCCACCCTGTTCAAACAGATGCGGGAAGTGTTTGACAGAAACGTCTATCTAACTGTGACTGTAGTGGCCATGCAGAAGCCTCAACAAAGACAAAAAAAGCCATGCATGAGTCGATTAAATGGCCAAGCTGTCAAAGAACTGGTCAGAAATGGATGATTTGTTTATTCTAATAAAAGTCAGCTTTGGGATTTACCACCTCTGATAATGCAGAGAAACAGATACCAGGGCACGGGTGCTTTTTGTAAGACTCACACCCAGTGAGCCTTACTTAGCCAATAGTAGCTTTGGAAGTTGGATTACCCAAACAGCCGGAGATTTAGGAACTTTGCCTAAAGTTTTTGAAATGAGCAGAAGGGGAAAGGAGGTGGGGTGAGCAAATTCAGAATAGATTTGAGCCTGAGTGATAAATGGCAAAGCAGCAGGTCTTCTGAGCAGGAGGTTCATGGAGTTATTAAGAAGATTAAGATTAGAGTGAACCAGTAGGGGCTGCCTTAGAAGAGCCAGTGAAATTCAGATGTTTCGATAGAGGCCTTTTTTGATCCTTTCATAACGAAGCAGCCCATTGAACATCGTTGTGACAGGTAACATACGGTGTGGTGAAGACAGATCCCTTTTCAATATTACTCATTTTCAAGGTCCTCTTTCGAGATAGGAGGAGATTAGTTGAAAAGTTGCATTACATGAGAGAGACAGTGTTCACCATAACCAACATGTTTTTATGCTCTTAAAAGGTTAGTTTACCTATTTTTACCTACTACTTGAGTGAAAGTAAGTACATTTACTTTCACTCATCTGTGCTGGGTGTTGAGCCCCAAAAACATTTTTGGGATCTTTTATTTCAGTACAGTGAGGAGTGAGGATTGGTTGTCACATTGCGATTCATTACATAATTAAGTTCCTGTTGTAAACAGCATGGTTTAAATGTGAATACAAAATATTAATAGCTTTTTCAGACTAATATTGTGTTGATTTGGAGTGTTTTATATTGTTACATAACATGCTTAGACAATCATCATTAAGGGGCCAGTTCTGTGACAACCAATTTTATCTTTTAAGGAGAGGATCACCTAATAGGTTTTAAGGAGAGGATCACCTAATAGCACAGGAAGCACAAAACAAAGAGTGAAGTTTAGCCCAGTGAGAGCTCTCAAGGTTGTCCCAAAGTGCTCAATTCTGAGGTTTCTAGTGCTCAGTTCTATCAGCAGAACCGCTAACCCATCACACCTAGATACCACCACCACTAAGTGAAGTTGTTTCCATTTCTGAAGTAGCATTAGGCTAATTCTTGCGTTGCACTTCACTAAAATTAGTCCCATATTCCTTAGACTATTTGCACATATTAAAATCATCAAATCAACTTATGATTTGTTACATTACTTTGTGTTAATGTTTTGTGTTAATTTTTCCTACACGGAATATGGTAGGTTTCCTGTGAGTGCACGTTGTTTATGGTATTAACCATGCCATCATTTGAACAATGTCCAAATCACACTGATTCAGTAGTCAAATGGCATCACTGTGCTGTGCTCACTGGCTTGTCACACCTTTGGCACCGACTTTGAGGACAGCATCTCCACACCGTAAAACACGGCCAAGATCTTCAGCTCGTCGTGTAGGTTGAGTTGCCAACGTCTGCCAAGGGCTGTCAACTCCTCCCGCTCTACTTCCACCTCTCTCCTCACTCCCGCTCTCTCTCCCCCCCATCTCCCCAATCTCCCCCGTCCCTCCAGGCCATCTACTATGAGATCGGGTTCGTGGTGTGCGCCGTGCTGGGCTTGCTTTTCGCTGTCCTGATGCCCGCGGTCGGCCTCTTCTTCTGCCTGTGCCGTTGTTGCAACAACTGCGGCGGCGAGATGCACCAGCGGCAGCGGAAAAATGCCGACTGCCAACGGGGCCTGCTCACCACACTGCTGTTCACCACCTCGCTCATCATCACGTGAGTCCGCATGTAGACGCTGCGTCGTGTCGTCGTTGCTGGCGGCTCCTTGAAGCCGTTCCCCCCTGACGTTGTACCGGCCTGGGGGGGATTCGTTCAGTTCTGTTCCCCCCAGGCTTGTTTTCGGAGGGCTTGTGTTTCTCGTCTGGATTATAATGCGGGGAGAACGCTGGGAAAATATGATGTTTAGAGGTTGTCTGGTCTTTGCTCGATTTAACACAATAAAAGCAGCCATTAATCACAGCATACATCAAGGGAGCCCCTGGACGTCTTACTGGAAAGGCCAACTACTACATTTAGAATGGTAATTAATAGCTTAAGTGAGGTAGAGCTCAGCGTTTGACATAGGCCTACTTTACATACAAGGGCTTTTGACTACATTTTTGCTCTTCTCACTTTCATATTTTTTTTTACTAACTTCTGCGAACTACATCTTTTTGTGCTTCATCTTTATTTTACACAGTAAATCAATTGAGAACCAATTCTCATTTACAATGACAACCTGATGAAAGGCGTAACGATTCCCAGACAACACTCAGTGACACATTAATACAATCAAACACTATGCACAAGGGCATATTCTTTCAGCACGTTATTATGTAGGCGAAAGAAATAGCCCCTGGCACTGCCGTTGAGGAGGGAGGTTTTACCAGGCTTCAGTTCTCTTTTTCATGTTCTTGACATTATAGCTTTTTTGGTGAGAGAGAGGAAGAGAGAGAGAGGGAGAGAGAGTAGCGTTATTATAAATTCCAGAGTGGAATCCCAGAGAAACCCCTCCGAGCTCTTCCTGAACCTCCCCAGCCACCGGGTGAAGACGCCACACCAATACTAATGAAGCAATTTCATTTGTCACAGGGTTGAGACCGCCTCCCGGGCCGAGGGGCAGGTAGTGCGTTACTCATAAAGCGGCCACGCACGCACGTGTTTGGGAATGCACACACATGTATACACAGTGTATACGCACATTATGAACTGTGACTGTGCATAGTGTACAGACATACAAGTGGATAGTTCACGCACGCACACCCACACACAGTGTATACCCCAAAGAGTGCAATCGCTGACAGCTACGGAGAATGGATGAGATGTGTTAAAGCGAAGACGGGGCGTGGTATTTCCAAGGAGCGTTCTGATTTGATTGAGTATTTCGAGTTGAGACTAGGGTGGGGTAAACTCTTACGTTATTCCCAATAACTGCCGATTGATTGTGGAAGCATATTTCTGGGTTTTGGCCTTGAATTCTTCCCCTGTTGTAACAGCACCGGTTGACCCAAGTAGTGTGGGATGGTTGGTTGGTGCAGCAGTTTTCATTAAACGGATCGTTTACAGCCCCTTGCAGCTAATTCGGCCAACGGCGAATCAGCAACGTTCTACCTCCTTTTGTAACGTTTCTGACAATGCTAATGTAGTTCTGCAGTCGACTCTCTGGTTGTTGCTGGGCAACTCCACAGCATGCAGCTACACAGTCAGACAGGAGAATGAGGGATAATACTGTAGCAAAGATGGCAGTGAAGGCTGGTGACTTGAAGCGTTGTGTGGCAAAGTAGACGACTAACGGTCTGCCCTCCCAATTTTGTAAGGTCCAGTTTGCGACAAAAGGCTTGACTCATCATAAAAACTATACAGCAGGTGTGGGAGAGTTGGAAGATATGCACATCCTATTCATTTTGCTGGTTCTTTTTTTATTTGACTGTTATTAAATTATGGTTGAATTGGATGAACTAACAGTTGATTAAATAAACGGCCGCTAGGGGCAGTTATGAACGTGTAGTTGGATATAGTGGATGTTTGCTAGGGTGTTGTGATTTAGGTTGGTTGGCGGGTGTGCGGGCGTTTCCGCTGCCGCCTTTCAGTCAGATGCCTAACCTTAACCTCCTAAGACCTGAGCTTTGATAATGTATGCATTTTTAATTTCTCTTAGCTATTTGGGATTAGTAGGACCTGATAAGTATAATATCTAAGCATTGTCTTTGAACAGGATGTACTTCTTGAAAAATATTAAGATGACATTGGGTTTATTTTACTACATAACACAATAAAGTCTCCAATGTGTAACAAAGTAGAAAACTATTTAAACTGTTTTCATCAAAACAGAACATGTACACATTTGCAAACAGTGTGAGTGAGTATATGTATATGTGTGTGCACTAAGTGTGTGTGCATTTCAATGCCTGAACATGGCAACAAATAAGGGCACAACTGCTAATGACATATGCAGTCAGTGTTATATACTGTACATCATAGTGTATACTGCATTTGTCAGTACCAGAGAGGTATTCAAAGATCAATAAGTAATGCACGTTATGTGCACCAGCACAGCAGAATGAAGTACAGGAAGCCTAAAACATAGTGTCCTCATATGTGGATACAGGGTCTCAGGAGGTTAAGCCCAAGTTAACCTTAACTGTTACCCGTAAATGTTATTCGTAACAAGGCCTTTTTCATTTTGAATTGATTAATTCAACATAATAGCAAAATTTTAAGTGGCAATGTAATAGCTAGTACTTAAGAACCAATAGCACTGGGATATGTTGATAGCGAACATTTTTGAACCGATTTATGGTCATTCTGAACGTAATTGTGGTTTAAAAAGTAGTTCCATATAAAGTAATTTCCGGAGACGTACGTTTGGCTAAACAGCACTTGTCATAAGTTTACACTCAACGTAATCGTGAATCAGTAAAGACCAATAGCAATGCTGATATATTCATACTGAAATATGAATAGTAAAAAAAAAAGTCTTGTGATGGTGCATTGCAGAAAGAACACTGTGAACTCCAGATGGTGGGTTAGCTGTTGACCAGGCATTCAAAAACTTGACAGGATTGATATATTCATCTAACAGTCAGGGTCAAGCTTGTCAACCCTTGAATGTAGCAGAGATTATGAATTTATATTTTTACAGTTTCAGTATTTTGTGTCAAATGAATCTCTGGCTGTAAAATACATATTTATAAAATCTTGCTTTTGTATTGCTGATTTTTTGTTTTCATGCTGAAGAGATTTCTTTTAGGGGGGCTTTTGGAGGCCAAAGCTATTTGCCGAACTGTTAACAGTGGACTAGCTCAGACAATTTAGAGCTAAACCAGGGGCTGTATCAATTTTTATTAAGAACTGCTGGGGAAAAGTATAGAAAGCAGGACAACACATAACTGCCCTAATATCATACTGCTCAATCAGGAAGTTTTCGTCAGCAGACACCCTTTAGGAGAACGTATTCCCTAGCCCTAACATGACTGTGCTCACAGGCCCTCTGCTGAACCCCCCGGCACTGTCTGTATGCCATGACCGGGAGTTGAACAGCTGGTCGCGGCTGTATTTCAAGGCAGTGACTTGGGTCACATTTTGCCTGAGGCCACAGTTCTTCACAGGGCAGGTTACCATGGGTGAAGCTATAGGAGGGCAGATGTCAACAATAGATGATCGAGTAGTAACAAGTAGGGTAATATTACTAAAGCTTCATTTTAAGTGAACAAAAAAAAATGAATGTACCTGCCATGGCCAACCTTACTCTACTGATCCCTGATCTACTGGGTTAGTAGCAAACCCTCACTTAATTATAAACTAATTTGGTTTAAATCATGTGTGTTTTTGGTGGGCTGAAACATCACCTGTTTCTTCAGCACCGTTGGCTTCTTTAAGTTGGTTTAGACATTTTGTGTGGTGTTCCATGTCAAATGTTGCTTTGTACATATGCAATTCATGGCATATAGGAGATAGCTTTAGTCGTTGGGATATTTATCTGCACTTTTCTCATCTGCAAACAGACTTTCACAGCCTAACATCTGTTGACAGATAATGTAAGAACCAGCTTCATAATACTCAATATAGACACTGCAGAACATTATGTTGCTGTTATATCTCTGCCCTCAATGTTTTTCCCTTTAGGGAATGAACCTGGAGATCCTTCCAGACAGCAACTTACCCAGGACAGACAGTTTTACACTCTCTCTGATAGCAACCATTTCACCTTCTTCCATGATTATCTAAACATGTATTTGATGGACTGTTGTTTTGAATTAATTGTTTACATCAAGTTAACTAGCTAATAAGAAGTAAGTTGATAATATTGAATTACCTCACCAGGGTGTAAAGTTAGCTAACTAGCAGCTCATTTGAGTTAGATAGCCTTAGTAGTTACAGTAGATAACTAGGCTTGCTGATACTATATTGTTTTTTGGCAGGACCGCCACCA
This sequence comes from Esox masquinongy, assembly GCA_016801175.1. Lineage (NCBI taxonomy): Eukaryota > Metazoa > Chordata > Actinopteri > Esociformes > Esocidae > Esox > Esox masquinongy. The sequence goes on along the minus strand of JACXGI010000183.1, from coordinate 144,150 downwards.
ACCACAACCCTGTGTATGTCCTAGAGGAAAATGTAAACCAAGCTTATTTCATTTTCACCTTGGTTTAGACCTGTGGGTGCTGCTGAGGCAATTGTAGACCTTTATTCCAAAACAGTCCACTTCAGTATGTTACTGTATTTGTTCATGGCAATGTATACCTATATTAAGTGTTATTGTTTTTATTAAAATCATGACTTGTTTCATACATTTTGCATTTACATTTAGTAATTTCACAAACACTGCTATCCAGAGTGACAGTTTGTTCATTTTTCAAGATTTTTTCAGGCATTGCAGCATATGCTTATGCTTTATGGGACAGGAAAGTGTTGAAAGACTGAGTTTTTGCTGAAAGAGCCGATTCAAACCGATGCTGCAGCAGTACATTTGCATTCACTGCTGCGGTCTTTACATTGTTTAAATCATTTTACTGAAGAGGAAGGGCCTCTGTTGACAAACCACCATATTTTGATAGCTTTAGCTACAGTGAGGGAAACAATTATTTGATCCCCTGCTGATTTTGTATGTTTGCCCACTGAAAAAGAAATGATCAGTCTATAATTTAATGGTAGGTTTATTTGAACAGTGAGAGACAGAATAACAACAAAACAATCCAGAAAAACGCATGTCAAAAATGTTATAAATTGATTTGCATTTTAATGAGTGAAATAAGTATTTCATCCCCTCTCAATCAGAAAGTGCTCCTAATCTCAGTTTGTTACCTGTGTAAAAGACACCTGTCCACAGAAGCAATCAATCAATTAGATTCCAAACTCTCCACTATGGCCAAGACCAAAGAGCTGTCCAAGGATGTCAGGGACAAGATTGTAGACCTACACAAGGCTGGAATGGGCTACAAGACCATCGCCAAGCAGCTTGGTGAGAAGGTGACAACAGTTGGTGCGATTATTCGCAAATGGAAGAAACACAAAAGAACTGTCAATCTCCTTCGGTCTGGGGCTCCATGCAAGATCTCACCTCGTGGAGTTGCAATGATCATGAGAACGGTGAGGAATCAGCCCAGAACTATACGGGAGGATCTTGTCAATGATCTCAAGGCAGCTGGGACCATAGTCACCAAGAAAACAATTGGTAACACAGTACGCCGTGTAGGACTGAAATCCTGCAGCCCCCGGAAGGTCCCCCTGCTCAAGAAAGCACATGTACAGGCCCGTCTGAAGTTTGCCAATGAACATCTGAATGATTCAGAGGAGAACTGGGTGAAAGTGTTGTGGTCAGATGGAACCAAAATCGAGGTCTTTGGCATCAACTCAACTCGCCGTGTTTGGAGGAGGAGGAATGCTGCCTATGACCCCAAGAACACCATCCCCACCGTCAAACATGGAGGTGGAAACATTATGCTTTGGGGGTGTTTTTCTGCTAATGGGACAGGACAACTTTACCGCATCAAAGGGACGACGGACGGGGCCATGTACCGTTAAATCTTGGGTGAGAACCTCCTTCTCTCAGCCAGGGCATTGAAAATGGGTCGTGAATGGGTATTCCAGCATGACAATGACCCAAAACACACGGCCATGGCATCAAAGGAGTGGCTCAAGAAGAAGCACATTAAGGTCCTGGAGTGACCTAGCCAGTCTCCTGACCTTAATCCCATAGAAAATCTGTGGAGGGAGCTCAAGGTTCGAGTGGCCAAACGTCAGCCTCGAAACCTTAATGACTTGGAGAAGATCTGCAAAGAGGAGTGGGACAAAATGCCTCCTGAGATGTGTGGAAAACTGGTGGCCAACTACAAGAAACGTCTGACCTTTGTGATTGCCAACAAGGGTTTTGCCACCCTTGTAAGTTGAATACTTATTTCACTCATTAAAATGCAGATCAATTCATAACATTTTTGACATGCGTTTTTCTGGATTGTTTTGTTGTTATTCTGTCTCTCAGTGTTCAAATAAACCTACCATTAAAATTATAGACTGATCATTTCTTTGACAATGGGCAAACGTACAAAATCAGCAGGGGATCAAATAATTTTTTCCCTCACTGTATGGTGGTATTCTAGCTGTGGGAATTCAATACATTTACACAGATAATTGTCTTATATACAAAAAGCAATATTGGTTTTCATTAGTGAGCAATTTAACTAAACCAATGCTAGTGGTTTTGTTTCAGTTAGCTTGTTGTCCAAACTCTGGGTACTGGCCAACGCCACACTGATGAAAGCAGGTTCACTAGCCAATAGTGATAAGCAATAGTTATTCTTTCTTAGTGAAGGAATTTTTTTCTCAGTTGTGACTTGTGACCTTGCAATAACAATTTTTGTTTGGCCTGAGTTAGCCTATAATAAATAAATTTTGTTTAATTTCAGAGAGGGCTAAATGTTTTGTTGTTTTGAATGTAATTCCCAAATGTTATTCCACTACCAAAATTGTTTTGTTATGATTATGAAACCTCATTTTAATTATAGATATTATATTTTGTAAAAAGTGACACGGATTGTTTTTAATGTTAATCATTGCATCTGTTCTATAATTTTAAAGCAGGTAAAGCATGTTTTGGATCACCAGGTAAGGATCCCACTTGTATGGTATGTTTTTGATACAATACATTCATAGTGATTTTACTCTTGTGAGATATAACCGGTTCTGAATCTTTTTAAAATAGAGCAGCACAGTCTAGGCTTCACCATACATTCTTAATCACTGCGCAAATGTTATACATTAAATTATTGAGTTACTGTACGTGTAACATTTACACAGTGATTAAGAATGTATGGTGAAGGCTCGACTGTAGCTACATGTAGCTCAATAATTTAACCACACGTAAATCACATGGTAATCCTCTGATCTCTGATCAGATGTACAATGTTATTTTATTTTCAAATAGATGTAATAATTTGGAAACAATCTATTCAAGATATTCATTGTGTGGTTCTATGAATTGGCAGGAGCGCCACCAACCACAACCCTGTGTATGTCCTAGAGGAAAATGTAAACCAAGCTTATTTCATTTTCACCTTGGTTTAGACCTGTGGGTGCTGCTGAGGCAACTGTAGACCTTTATTCCAAAACAGTCCACTTCAGTATGTTACAGTATGTGTTCATGGCAATGTATACGTATAACCGGTTCCAATCCACTCCGAAACACCTCTAAGATATAACAGATTTGAAAGGACAATGTGCTCTACGAATGAGTGTAAAGCCACCGATCTGAAGAGATGGAGAGGTGCACTGACCACTGTCGGGGGAAGGATACTAGAGGATGAAGAGAATAAGACGGCTTGTCCTCGATGCACTCTCTCATCTATTTCATATTTGGAACAGGCTTGAAATAGAGCAGCACAGTCGAGCCTTCACCATACATTCTTAATCACAGCGTAATTGTTTGAATCATGTCATTTCCAGTAAAACTCCCCGCTGCCACATGACTAATGACTCCTGTTGTGTAATTGGAAGTCATGCCACATGACTAATGACTCCTGTTATGTAATTGGAAGTCATACCACATGACTACTCATAGGCTAGTATGGGACAAACAACAGCAAGCATTTTGGCCTTACATGTGGGATGACTGCATTTCTTCTCTGAATGATACGGCATTATATGATATTATAAATGCAATTGATGGAAAAACCATTGTGCTGCTGTTTGTTGATTTATCAAAGGCGTTTGATTCAGTTGATCATGAATAGTTGCTAGTTAGACTCTGTAACATTGGTTTTAGTGAAAGAGGCAGTAAACTGTTTTTTAACAACTACTCATCTGACAGAACACAGTGTGTATATGCTAACAATCATGAGTCTAGTCTCCTTGATATAAATAAAGGTGAGCCCCAGGGTTCTATTTTAGCCCCTGTTGTATTCTTAGTTTTTATGAATGAAGTGGGAAATGGGTGGCAAACAGTAAAGCTCCATCTATATGCAGAGGATGCAGTTATATATTCATCTGCTCCTTCCCTGGATAAGGATACTATGGAGCTCCAGACTGCTTTAAATTCATTACAGGCTTCTCTTTATGGTCTCAAATTTTTCTTGAATGTAAAAAACAAAACAGAAGAAAAACCTGATCTGAATGCTTATCCATTGAAAAAGTATCATCCTACAAACACTTAGGTATATGGTTGGATGACAATAGACAACCTTGGGAGGAAGCTCACTTGAAATTGGGTTTTTATGTCGTAATAAGGCTTGTTTTCCACTTACGGTTAGAAGGAAGCTTGTTCAAGCCACTTTTCTTTCTGTAATTAATTATGGGGACTTTCTGTATATACATGCTGCCTCTTCTATTTTACAGAGACTGGACTTTGTTTATCATGCATCCTTACGCTTCATTACAAATGCCAAGTCACTCACCCACCATTGCACCTTATACCAAATGATTGGTTGGACCTTGCTAGATATGTGTAGGAAGTAACATTTTTATGTGTTCATCTACAAAGCCCTTTTGGGTAAACTCCCTCTTTACCTATCAAGACTAATCTCTTTCAACACAAGCAGTTACCATACACAATCCTCTAGATGGTTGCCACTTAAAGTCCTCAGGATATTTACAGCACTAGCTACAGACTGCATTCCCCTATTGTGCTTCAGAGACATGGAACAGCCTACAATTCGTGATTCATATGAATATATTAGTACCATTAAATTAATTGAAATCTTTAAAAGAGGAGTGTAAATGCTTTCTTTAGGCTGCATCATGTTGTTACAGTATGATGTTTTATTGTATGTCTTTTAACTGGGTTACGTTTTGACCGCCTTCTTGGCTCCCTTGTAAAAGACACTCTGGGTCTCAAGGTGATTTTCCTGGTTAAATAAAATAAATAACAATACAATTTTATCTTAGTGGTTAAAGCATCAGACCAGTCAAAAGGTTTCTGAATTGAATCCCTGAGTTGTCAAGGTGAAAAAAACAAATTGCTCCTAGATGGTTGCTGAAAATGAGAACGTGTTCTAAGTCATACTTACCTGTTTAAAAACAGATTACAATTACATTTTACATTACTAAATGTTTAAAATCAAATACACACAAACCCAATCATCATTGAAAATGATGAACCAATGGACCAAGACTACTTATTAATGCATGAATTGCAGTAGAAATATTAATATAAAACATGCTAGGCCTCCTACACTTTCTGGAAACATTTGTTTTGCACTTAAAAATATACATAGTTTTGCTGTTTTCTGAGTATACATAGTGTTTGTCTTCAAATGGCCCCATGATTTAATCCGTCAGTCAATTTCCAGACTGTTTAATTTGCCGGGTAATTAGCGTTGCCAGTTCCGCCAGGAAACCCGAGTGGGTTATTCAATTCCATTTAATGTAAAGGATATATAATATGCTAAATTGTTGTCTGGAATATCAGCTGATGTCAGATCTATCCTATAACAATGTTTGATTTATACACTGCCTGTCTTTTTAAACGTCAGGTTACTCACTCAGTCTGATATGCTAGGTCGTACTAGCATGCAGGTCAAATCCACCAACCAGCCCTGCCTCCACCTAATTGGTACTGTACCCCTTTGTGGTGTGATCGGTACGTGTACCTTGCTCATTGCCTATGGGAATTGCTATTAATAATATTATGGTGATGTCATTGTTGGTAGTATTGTATAAACGATCATGTGATGGCAATGAGTTACCCCAGAGGAGCAGAACCTAATGCCACAAAAGACATTGCATGTACATTGCTCTACATGAATTCTCCAATAAATGGTTGAACTAATAGGTGATGTTTCCTGTCTGAACTACTAAACAAATTAAATTCTCCAAAAGTGCTAACTTCAGTATTTTCCGACATTGTTGACTAGCGTATTTTATTGATTTCCCTTTCTAGAAACATTGACATAAGATACAGAAAATGGTGTAAGCATTTTAGTATTTAACCCGAAAATGTACTTTGTACGGGGTGCTACATGGGGGTACTGATGATGAATAATTAACGAAGTGGCCCAATTAATGTGTGGAAACAACTTTTCATCACTGCAATGCTTTCTCCGGGTGCACATGTCACACCCCAGGGTGAGCTGAGCAAACAGATGACTGCTTGCAAGTACACACGCACACACACACGCATAGTTTTATACTGCAGACACACAAGTGCATGCACACGCTAGCACGTATGAACGAAAGCACAAGCCCACATACATGCACACACACACACACACACACAAATTAAAACTTTCACACATTTACGCACACTCACACAGCAGGGATTCATCATGCACATTTCTATTTTTAGTGGAATCTTTGAATCAGTTCAGTTGTAGAGTTTTTAAGCAATAGTTAGAAAGGGCTATATATTGTTTTGACCTATTTAGAGTATATGCACATATTATATTTCCTTTACATTAAATGGAATTGAATAATCATTGCAATTCTAATGAATCAGCTAAAAATAGCAATGCGCATAAGAATCCCTGCTGTGTGTGAGACATGAGCTAGAGTGTCACACTAATACCAGTAGGTTAAGCTATAACAATAACAATGTAATACTAGAGATATAAAGGATGTTATGAAGATGTCATCTAATACGATACTTATAATAATAATTTTCTGTCTCAAAGGAATCAGTCCAGTTCCAGGATTTTAAGAAATAGTTATGGTTTTTAATGGGCTCTATCATTTGTACCTATTTACAGCATACACACATAGTATAAATCCATTACATAACATATCATAATTTTGGCTATAGTAGATCTGGTTCACTTAAAGGACCTATCTTTATTTGCTCCACAATACTGACTAGTATCCCCGTGCATGCCTCTGTGAAGCATCCACATAACATGATGATCCCACCACCATGATACACCACAGTAATGACATTAGCCAAATGATGAGTGGTCCCTTTGAAGTTTCTGATATTCATTTTCAATAAATTGGCTGAAATTTCATAATTTACAGAAAGTTAAGAGGGCTGAATACTTTGAAAAGACAAAGTATCTAAGCATTTTGTTCAAGAAAGATAAGCAATTTTTTTTTTGCCTGTTCACATAAGCACATACAAAAACATAGATCCATATAGTTCTGGAAAAACTCAAAATACCCTGTACCAACTACAGTGACAGTACATTGGTAAGTTAAATGCATTTCATCAGAAATGTACATGCAAAGCCACAAAAATAATGTGCTTTTGGACTCACATGAAATTTATTGATTTCATTTTAACAAATGTTTTTCTTTTTACAAAACTTACTATGTAACTACTTTACGTTGTCCAAAATATATCTTTTTTTGTACAACTGAAGACATAGAAAATGATTGGGAATACTCATTTGAAGTCTGGTTTTAGTTTCCTTGCACTTCCTGTATCACTTGGCTTTGCTTTTAGCTGATTGTGGGTAATTTTACATTTTGACATGTTATAATTATATTTACATAATGTTGAAAGCATGTTGGAAAAAAGAAAATTCAAGTATTTACTACTTAGAAGCCTGTTGTGCCATCAGGTATAATGATCAATTCCGTGTTGTTAGTTGTTAGAACTGGGTACTTACAACACCAGGGTTTCTGGTTCGATTCCGAAGTTTTGATTTCTAATACCCTAATACAATTAATTGTTTTAACATATTCTGTCAAGCAATTTTATTTTCTATTTAGGACATTTTTGGATTATTAGAAGTGTATTTTGTCTTCTGGTTACTCCCAAAATGTTAATCAATACCTAAATATCACCCAATTTGATTTGTAGTGACTATGGTTTGTAGTGACTGAAATGGCTTCAAATTAGAAGTTCATGAAAATGTTAGGGAAGATCATCAACTAATCATCAGACAAGAGGACACGTATCGTTTCCAATGAAATATTTCCTCAGTCCATTTTAACGTGTCCCACGCTTCTTGAGAGCGTTATAGAGGGAAATGGATGATGCATGAGTCACACCTTCAAGGGGTCATAATAGCTAACAGCTCTAACCATTCAAAGGCTAGAGTAAAATTCACAGGAGTGAAATAGAAGGCACTCTGTCTGTGCCATGCTCTAAATAGCAAACATTGCCAGTGATTACTACTGCTAGGAAAAAAGCAGCAATGACACCAGGTTTTTATGAGGGATATGGCTCAGACCAGTGCTGGTCAGTGGAGGAATGCCTTTCTATCTGTGGCGTAACTATAGGTTTGAGAAATACTGTGCTAAATGATTTGCACGAATGTAAATTGGGATGAAGGTACAGTATCTCACAGAAGTGAGTACACCCCTCACATTTTTGTAAATATTTGATTATATCTTTTCATATGACAACACTGAAGAAATGACACTTTGCTACAATGTAAAGTAGTGAGTGTACAGCTTGTATAACAGTGTAAATTTGCTGTCCCCTCAAAAATGTGTAAACCGCTGGCAACAAAAGTGAGTACACCCCTAAGTGAAAATGTCCACATTGGGCCCATTTAGCCATTTTCCCTCCCCGGTGTCATGTGACTCGTATGTGTTACAAGGTCTCAGGTGTGAATGGGGAGCAGGTGTGTTATATTTGGGGTTATCGCTCTCACACTCCCTCATACTCGTCACTGGAAGTTCAACATGGCACCTCGTGGCTAAGAACTCTCTGAGGATCTGAAAAAAATAATTGTTGCTCTACATAAAGATGGCCTAGGCTATAAGAAGATTGCCAAGACCCTGAAACTGAGCTACAGCACGGTGGCCAAGAACTGGACAGGTTCCACTCAGAACAGGCCTCGCCATGGTCGACCAAAGAAGTTGAGTGCACGTGCTCAGCGTCATATCCAGAGGTTGTCTTTGGGAAATAGACGTATGAGTGCTACCAGCATTGCTGCAGAGGTTGAAGGGGTGGGGGGTCAGCCTGTCAGTGCTCAGACCATACGTCGCACACTGCATCACATTGGTCTGCATGGCTGTCGTCCCAGAAGGAAGCCTCTTCTAAAGATGATGCACAAGAAATCCCACAAACAGTTTGCTGAAGACAAGCAGACTAAGGACATGGATTACTGGAACCATGTCCTGTGGTCTGATGAGACCAAGATAAACTTATTTGGTTCAGATAGTGTCAAGCGTGTGTGGCGGCAACCAGGTGAGGAGTACAAAGACAAGTGTGTCTTGCCTACAGTCAAGCATGTTGGTGGGAGTGTCATGGTCTGGGGCTGCATGACTGCTGCCAGCACTGGGGAGCTACAGTTCATTGAGGGAACCATGAATGCCAACATGTACTGTGACATACTGAAGTAGAGCATGATCCCCTCCCTTCGGAGACTGGGGCGCAGGGCAGTATTCCAAATTGATAACGACCCTAAACACACCTCCAAGACAACCACTGCCTTGCTAAAGAAGCTGAGGGTAAAGGTGACGGACTGGCCAAGCATGTCTCCAGACCTAAACCCTAATGAGCAACTGTGGGGCATCCTCAGACGGAAGGTGGAGGAGCGCAAGGTCTCTAACATCCACCAGCTCCGTGATGTCGTCATGGAGGAGTGGAAGAGGACTCCGGTGGCAACCTGTGAAGTTCTGGTGAACTCCATGCCCAAGAGGGTTAAGGCAGTGCTGGAAAATATTGGTGGCCACACAAAATATTGACACTTTGGGCCCAATTTGGACATTTTCACTTAGGGGTGTACTCACTTTTGTTGCCAGCGGTTTAGACATTAATGGCTATGTGTTGTGTTATTTTGAGGGGACAGCAAATTTACACTGTTAAATAAGCTGTACACTCACTACTTTACATTGTAGCAAAGTGTCATTTCTTCAGTGTTGTCACATGAAAAGATATAATCAAATATTTACACAAATGTGAGGGGTGTACTCACTTCTGTGAGATACTGTATATGAAAACCGTCAGGGTCAAAATGATAATCAGCAATAAGACAGCTTTTTAAAAATCTTTTAAAAGTTTTGGCAGATACGTATAGTGTCATGTAATGTTGGTTGTGGAACTTTTAGTTGCTGCTGGTAGATTGAGCGCTCACAACAGCCTTGCCAATATGGGTAAACCAGCCAAAAGGTAAGATAACTTACCACCCCGGTTCCAAAAAATTTGGAACGCTGTGTAAAATATCAAGAAAAACAGACTGCAATGATGTGCAAATCATTTAAACCCTATATTCAATAGAAAATAGTACAAAGGCAGCATGTCAAATGTTGAAACTGAGACATTTTATTGTTTCTTGAAAAATATATGCCCATTTTGAATTTGTTTCAGAAAAGTTGGGACAGGAGCAACAAAAGAATGGAAAAGTTGTGTAATGCTAAAAAAACTTAACCTGGTGGAATATCACACAACTAATTAGGTCAATTGGCAACAGGTCAGTAACATGATTGGGTATTAAAAGATCATTCCAGAAAGGATGGGCATGTCAGAAGTGAGGATGGGGAGGGGTTCACCACTAAAAAATAAACGTGGAGGAACATCTCACAACTAATTAGGTCAATTGGAAACAAATCCGTAACATGATAGGGTATAAAAAAAAGCATCTCATAGAGGATGAGTCTTTCAGAAGTAAAGATGGCAAGGGGTTCACCACTCTGTGAAAAACTGAGCAGGCAAATAGTGCAAGAAATTAAGAATGACGTTTGTCAATGTAAAATGGCAACTGAGTTTGGGGATCTCATAATCTACAGTACATAATATCATAAAAATATTCAGAGAATCTGGAGAAATCTCTGTATGGAAGGGACAAGGCTGAAAACCAATATTGGATGGCTGTGATTTTCGGGCCCTCAGGCAGCACTGCATTAAAAACAGACACGATTCTGTAGAGGAAATCACTGCATGGGCTCAGAAGCACTTCCGAAAACCGATGTCTATGAACACAGTATGTTGCTGCATCCACAAATGCAAGTTAAAACTCTACCATGCAAAGAAGAAACCATTTATAAACAAGATCTAGAAACACTGTCGCCTTCTCTGGGCCTGAGCTCATTTAAGATGGATTGATGCGAAGTGGAAAACTATCCTGTGATCGGACAAATCAAAATTTGAAATTATTTTTGGGAATCATGGATGCCGTGTCCTCCGGGCTAAAGAGGAGAGGGACCATGTGGCTTGTTTTCAGTGCACAGTTCAAAAGCCAAGATCTGTGATGGTATGGGTGTGCATTAGTGCACATAGCATGGGTGACTTGCACATCTCTGAAGGGATCATAAATGCTGAATAATATATTCAGGTTTGGAGCAACATATGCTGCCAACCAGATAACGTCTTTGTCAGGGAAGGCCTTGCTTGTTTTTACTTTTCTTCCCGTTCCTGGTTAAGTGGTGTCAGAACATCTGAAAACTATGGATTTCAATACTCTAGCAAATTATGAGGTTTTGTTGACGGCAGCTCAATTGTCACTAGTTTGGTGTTTTAAAGCCATTTTGTTTGCACAGCTGTAGCAAGTTAGAGGCCAAATGTCCATCTGTGTCCAACATTCCAAAGATGCTAGCTGCTAAATTGGGATTTGTCTGAGAAAAAGTCCAAACACTGGAACTACTGCTGTTCTTATCCTACCCTCCCGATTCAGTCTTGACAGATTCTGTCGGTTCCCACAAGAGATAAAGCAGCTGTACATGTATCTGGTACACTCCGACAAATGCTAACTCTCCCTACATTCTTGTCAGATGATTATAACCCTCCACTGGCGCCTCTCAAAGCCAACAGGGAGATTCTACTATACCGCACCACGGCAACAGAGCTCCCCCGAAGCTGTTGCCAAGGCACTAAACTCCCACCGTCAGGCCTTGTTGTCATGGGGGACCAATATGAAAGTGGCACCACCGTACTTAAACTCGGAGATACAAACATCTGCTTTAACATGATACAGTACCCAAACAGATTTGCTCCAGAGAGGTCTTCACAGGAGACTAAGGAGAGAAGTTATTACTGATAGTATGATCATGATTACAGTACCATCATTATCTGTTAAAAATTTTCAACTTTCTCCCAGCAAGTTCTGTTAGAAAGTAGTCAAGGTCTGAGCAAAAGGATTCTGGTTTTAAAAACAATGTTGCTTCGTGTTCCCTTGTTCAAAATCTCAATTTGAAAGTTATTATATACAGCTCCGGAAAAAATGAAGAGACCACTGCACCTTTTTCTTTCCTTTCCAAAAAAGTTGAAAAGGAAGGTTTTGAGTGAGGAACAGAAGAGTTAAAATTAAGAGACCACTGCAAATTGAACGCTTCTGTTCCTCACTCAAAACCTTACTTTTTGACCTTTTTGGAAAGGAAAGAAAAAGGTGCAGTGGTCTCTTCATTTTTTCCGGAGCTGTATATATACATATATATATATACACAATTTGAAAGTTTTTTTATATATATATATATAACTTTCAAATTGTGTATATATATATGTATGTATACATATATATACTGTATATATACACCTCTCACATTTTTGTAAATATTTGATTATATCTTTTCATGTGACAACACTAAAGAAATGACACTTTGCAATGTAAAGTAGTGAGTGTACAGCTTCTATAACAATGTAAATTTGCTGTCCCCTCAAAATAACACAACACACAGCCATTAATGTCTAAACCGCTGGCAACAAAAGTGAGTACACCCCTAAGTGAAAATGTCCAAATTGGGCCCAAAGTGTCAATATTTTGTGTGGCCACCATTATTTTCCAGCACTGCCTTAACCCTCTTGGGCATGGAGTTCACCAGAGCTTCACAGGTTGCC
>JACXGI010000183.1:77498-131486 GCA_016801175.1 Esox masquinongy | reverse complement strand
ACAAAGCTGGTGGATGTTTGAGAACTTGCGCGCCTCCACCTTCTGTTTGAGGATGCCCCACAGATGCTCAATAGGGTTTAGGTTTGGAGACATGCTTGACCAGTCCATCACCTTTACCCTCAGCTTCTTTAGCAAGGCAGTGGTCGTCTTGGAGGTGTGTTTGGGTTCGTTATCATGTTGGAATACTGCCCTGCGGCCCAGTCTCCGAAGGGAGGGGATCATGCTCTGCTTCAGAATGTCACAGTACATGTTGGCATTCATGGTTCCTTCAATGAACTGTAGCTCCCCAGTGCCGGCAGCACTCATGCAACCCCAGACCATGACACTCCCACCACCATGCTTGACTGTAGGCAAGACACACTTGTCTTTGTACTCCTCACCTGGTTGCCGCCACACACGCTTGACACCATCGGAACCAAATAAGTTTATCTTGGTCTCATCAGACCACAGGACATGGTTCCAGTAATCCATGTCCTTAGTCTGCTTGTCTTCAGCAAAGTGTTTGCGGGCTTTCTTGTGCATCATCTTGAGAAGAGGCTTTCTTCTGGGACGACAGCCATGCAGACCAAATTGATGCAGTGTGCGGCGTATGGTCTGAGCACTGACAGGCTGACCCCCCACCCCTTCAGCTGCTGCAGCAATGCTGGCAGCACTCATACGTCTATTTCCCAAAGACAACCTCTGGATATGACGCTGAGCACATGCACTCAACTTCTTTGGTCGACCATGGCGAGGCCTGTTCTGAGTGGAACCTGTCGTGTTAAAACGTTGTATGGTCTTGGCCACCGTGCTGCAGCTCAGTTTCAGGGTCTTGGCAATCTTCTTATAGCCTAGGCCATCTTTATGTAGAGCAACAATTCTTTTTTTCAGATGCTCAGAGAGTTCTTTGCCATGACGTGCCATGTTGAACTTCCAGTGACCAGTATGAGGGAGTGTGAGAGCGATAACACCAAATTTAACACACCTGCTCCCCATTCACACCTGAGACCTTGTAACACTAACGAGTCACATGACACCGGGGAGGGAAAATGACTAATTAGGCCCAATTTGGACATTTTCACTTAGGGGTGTACTCACTTTTGTTGCCAGCGGTTTAGACATTAATGGCTGTGTGTTGAGTTATTTTGAGGGGACAGCAAATTTACACTGTTATAAAAGCTGCACACTCACTACTTTACATTGTAGCAAAGTGTCATTTCTTCAGTGTTGTCACATGAAAAGATATAATCAAATATTTGCAAAAATGTGAGGGGGGTACTCACTTTTGTGAGATACTGTATATATATATATATATATATATATATATATATATATATATAATTCTAACATTATTTTAGAAACCAAGACTTCCACAGTAGCTCTTGAAGTAGCTGTCGTTTTTTAAGGTAGCTTTTGTTGTTCATGAAATAGCAGCATTTTCTGTGGTAGATGAAGATATCTTTCATTCCTTTGTGTTACTTGTTATCTTCGGGGTCAGATAGCTGCTTAGCTTCTGCCACATGAAAAGAGTTGACTTTGGTGTGTATATACAGTGATTCCGTTCAGCTGTTTTTCTGGCCCCTGCGAACGGCCGAATCGTTGGGACTGGTGAATGCAATAGCATCCGAATGTTACGCACAAACACATACGGTTGCACAGACCCACATGTGAAACATCCATGCACATACATACAAGCAAACAGTATGTGCCAGTACTATGAAAAGCTGAATATGTTATGCACACAAATGATGAAATACATACATCGCAGCCCCAACGCACATTCTCAAACAAGTGAATGCACATAACACCTTTGTGTGTGGCTCTGGCTGGTAAGATGACACCGCGACAGTTAGCAGACGACTTACGTGCTGCTGGCCTATTTTGGATGTTTTCATCCCGATCCTTAAATTTCTTGTTAACGTGTCTGCCTTCATTTCCTGTGACCGAGATTAACCCTGGTAAATCAAAACGGCGAACATTCTCCTCATTGCGGACGGCTTGTATTCGGCCTGAGGAGATTCCGCTTTCCCCGTGCTACGCCCTCATCCCAGAGACGAACTAAAGTTCTACATGGCTCAAGACAATCAGGCAGAGTGGCATTCTAATGAACATGATGTCAAACAGCGGTCGAGTTCATCGTTGACCGAGGTACCAAGTAGCGTCACAGCAAAGCCCTAAAAATCAAATGTATTATATAAAGGCCTTTTTCAGACGTTATCACACAGTTTTTATACAGATACCCAGCCTTGCTCCAGAGAGCAAGCAGCAGGATGCACAGTGACTAGGAAAAACTCCTCACAGTAGGGTCGTAACCTAGGAAGAAACCTAGAGTGGAGACTCTGAGGAGTGCACAGTCCTCTTTGACAAAAAACACATGTTTATACATACACAAGCACATGTACTGACACCACACATACTGCACACACACACTTATCACATAAGAAGCTGCAAATGTTTATTACCTAATGTTTATTACCTATTACACCTGACTACAGTATATTTCAGTTTTCTGAAGATGGGTGGGGGTTGTCTTGGCATTAAGAGGAAGCTGGTTCCACCCTTGGGGGGTGCCAGGACAGAGATGAGTTGTGACATGGGCTGAGAGGGAGCTGTCCAGATATAGGGGGAGACCGCCTAGAGAATGAAGACCTCGGGTATGGGTGCAGGGTTTGAGTATAGAGTGAAGGTGGGAAGGGGTGGTTCCCCTTGCTGCACAGAAGATAGGCATCGTAGTTTTGTAGTAGATTCGAGCATCCATAAACTGAATGACCCTTATCCCTCCACGCCAACCCGGTTACTATGCCTGTACGCCCTGAAAATGGACACATTTTGTTGTTTATACAATTTTGCATTTATTCCTTGTCCCGTGTCACTTTTTACATATTCCTTGGGTAATAAAAGAAAATATTTGATAACTTATTATTTTTATTTTACTTTAATTAGCATATCTCAATAGGGCCTGTAAGGAATTTCACTGTTATTCGACACTTATTGTCGACACTTAATGCATTTATTTCATTGGAGTGTCAATAGACCACATCACAGTGACATCAGCTCTTCGTTTGACTGGTGCCATTATTTTCCAGTGGTATCTTGGAAGCTCCACTCACTGGAGAGTTAAAACTTTGTACCCTAAGGTGTGTGTATGTGTGCGTGTGTGACTGTGTGTGTTTTCTCCAAGGGCTAACCGTTCTCCCTTATGAAAAGAGACATTTCAACCCAAAAGCATGCACCGTTCTGTATCTTGTCAGAACACTGAATGTTACTGCACAGCACGTTAATGTTAGTACGCCATATAATGAACCCATCTATCCCAACAGTAGCTACATGCTACACGGGATGTATTGAGGTTATAATGCTTAACAATTTTTCACATGATTCAGTACATTCCTAAAGGGGCAGTGTGTGTGTAATGTCTTCACTTGACACACAATTCCCAACCATAATACGGGCACAGAGCGTCCTGACCTTAAAAACACAGTACAATCTAGTATATTTTTAGGAACTGACCCCGTTATTTCATTTCTAATTCACAAAAGCATTTTTTTGACGAGTCACCTTCGCTCACGTACTGTCTGACACTAAACGATAGAGAAGATACGCATGATCGAGGTAGCAGCTGTTAATGTGTGTCAGTACAAAATGAGCCTTGTTAAATCGGGGATAATAACCCAATGACTGAGTCAATGCTCAAGTAACCCTGCGTCCTCTCATAAGCTTCTTTCCACCAATGATACCGGGATATTATCAGGTGATCATGGGTTGCTTATGACAAGTCTACCACGTTGTGCGTCATGTGTTCGATGAACACATTAGTGTATATTGTAAATCTGCTTCGATGAACAATATACACTAAGCCACTCTGCAAAGTTCCATGAGGAACAGAATTTACCCCAACCCATTCACCTTTTTTCACCCTAATATCATAACCCTACACACTACTCTCTTTGTAACTTACAATTGTCACCATTTTGTCATGTAGAAAACACTGCCATCCAACAACCAAACTCAAATTGTTGCAGTTCTAACAATCTCAACAAGTTGTCGAGGTGTTAACAACCAACAAGTGTAATTAGTCAATAAGCATGAATAAAAACTGCCAGGGTTAAGTTCACCTTCAACAATGATGACAATGGATGACATCATCAGAGGGAGAGGTAGAGGACGAGTGAGAATGAGAGGTGGCCGAGGGAGAGTAGGAAGAACAAATATCTATAATGACGTTCGTGACACTGTTCTTGTACGTGATACTGTGTTAAAAGTACATCCAAACCTGAGCCATTTCACTGTAGTATCAAATGTCCCGACTTTCAGAAATGAAAACAGGTAACTTACTGTAAACTGATCTGTCTATTGTGCTGACCAACCTGTTTTCTAAACTCTGAACTGTATGCACCAGCCCAAGCAGGGCTGTACAGGAAAATAGTATAACTTGTATTTATATTCAATGTAATGTTTCTAAATCTGCCGTATATGGTGTACATACACCTTTAGTTCTATTTGTAAAAGTGAGAGACACCAGTTGATGATGGTAGACCAAACATGATTTCTGAGGCCCAGGAACTAGTATTGTGAACATTGTCAAAATAATGTTATATGTCTATCCATGATTATATTGATGTGCTGTGAAAAACTGTAACGGAACAATATTTAATAATGGGTTTCATTAAGTATTCACCCCTGTGAGGAAAAAGACAATGCTACTTCCTGTATTGAACTCTCACACACACTTATACTCCGTCAAACAGCTACTTTCGAGGAAAAGGTCTAATGCTGGCTACTCCCTGGTTGGTATTTTGAACCAGGATGGGGTCCTATATGACCCATGACACAGGCAGGCTCAATAGGTTGTTCCTGTCTGGCCAGGTTCAGCGAGAAAGTCATTTTGTAATGCTAACGTATCACAAAATAATGCATTTACTCAAGTCAATTATTTACGGGACATGATGCCTATAATTTGAATCATTCTAAAGTAATATTCTCAAAAGTAATGGAGTAATGGTAAAATTACAGTTGAAACAGTTATGTGTTTATATTTTGTGGGTGTATGTGAAAGAGAAAGAAAGAAAGAAAGAAAGAAAGAAAGAAAGAGAAAGAAAGAAAAGAAAAGAAGAGGACTGGGAAAGCACTGTCCTGTCCTAGCACAACACAGTCTGAATACAGGCCATTGTTAGCCCAAGCAAAGCCATTGAGCCACTAGACCGTGTAACACTGCCCAGAGTACCGACCTATATTATCTGCTTTAGGCTAATGCTTTGAGATAGACAGTCTTCACGGTTACCATAACTTGTTTCACGAGTCACAACACATTGACTCTCTTTCTTTAGTAGACGCCAAATCCGTTAATGTTTTGCAAAGTTATACTAGCTTATCAGGTTGTGCGTGGTTACAACTACCGTGTTAACACGACTAGCTAACTCATAGCTAACATCCTCATTGTTTTTCTTGGATCTGAACCCGATCATTTGTTTTGTTGACTCGTTTAATGGGGTAGCCCACTCTGCAGTCTGCAGCCAGTCTCTCTGCCCCGGTGAGAGCTACTGTTTCAGAACAGAATCTAGTCACTCGATCAGTGTCCATTCTCTTCTAAACTCACAGAAAGGGAGTTGGAAATCCACTTGCATCCAATCTTCAAAGACCCTTTGTTGATCGGTAGGGATTTTGCTGACCTTGCTGTACAACCCTGACAGAGACTGAGAGAGACAGAGAGACAGAGGTAGAGAGAGAGTGAGTCACAATGGAAGAATGAATGGGGGAGACAGAAAAGAGAGAGAAAATAATGAGGGGGAGAACGAGCGAGATAGGGAGAGGGAGTTGCACAAAAGGCCTTTGTCATCTGGTAGCCATTTTGATACTCCCTTAATCCGCATGCCTCCATGCCTACTACTTAAAACGGGCCTACGTATGAGACATGGTCATGCTATTATATCTCCATTTCACTAGCTCAGTCCAGAGAAGTCATATTAATCACACATCAGAACGGAACCGTATAACTTGACTAATGTAACGCACGGGCGTGCAACCCCTCTCAGTTAGGACCGCACACTTTCCGACACATCCACCAATGGCGTACGCGTGATTTATCATTTCATTGCACTCACATCCTCAGCACCCAAAGCAGTCCCGAACAAACACACACACACACACACACACACACACACACACACACACACACACACACACACACACACACAGCTCCAGTACCAGTTTTCAGAAGGAAAAGCGGCAGACCGAAAGATGGAGCATAGGCACAGCTGTGACTATCTGGGAAACACTCTCCTTTTTGGGCTAAGTGTTAGGGCTTATATTTTTAGTGACCCTGTGAGGTCAACTAAACGTTTCATATTTCTATAGATGATAGCACAATCCTTTCTGCATACCATAATTTGACTAGGCTTGCCAGATGGCAGACTTCTCTTCACCGTGTACTACATTGCACTTATGGTCCATTTAGGACATACAACATGGTCAAAAAGCACATAGTACCACAACCAGCATAGATACCGTACTTTCATCATCTTTTTTCAAACCCTTCCCTTATAAGGCATCTCACTATAGTATGGGTTCTCAAACATCTTTTGGAGACCCCACACAAGTCTGTTGTAGCACCAAAGTAACTCACTTGACTCAAGCATCTAAGGGCTTGATGATTCGTTGACAAGTTGATTCAGGTGTGCTAGCTCTGGTATACATCAAATACATTGACCGGTTTGGGTCCCCAGTCTGGGTTCCTAGGTTCTGCACAGTAGAACCTAGCAACTCAGACTGTTTTAGAAACTGGGCTTGGTATTCAGGAGGGACTGAATGAGTCATTGAAATAAAGGCTTAATATATGGACAAAGTTCCCCTTGATGTTTTATGGAGCTAATTAACACTAGAAGCAGAGCCACCTTACGAGCTGTTTGAAGTACGAAAGTGACACTTTTATTTTGCCTAAGTTATACATAATGTTCAGTAATGTCTTTGTAAGTATTTTTTCAATATTTTAAAAACCTGAATGGCTACAGACTATGGGGGTTCATGATTCATTTCACATATTAAGATGTGTAAGGCCGAAATCTCAAATCATTTCATGTGTTTTCAATGGATTCTTCACCCTTTTGCTGTTGAAACGTGACAGTTATACTCTATGGACTTTTATCGCCACCTGCTGGCAATTATATGTCATTGTGATTCATTTGCACATGAAAGGACGCCATGTAGTCTTTGTCACATATGTTAATTTTTTTTGTACTTTGGTATTATTGAGCTGTATAACAAATTCAATGACCATGCAGATTACGCATTTTTTTTCTTTAAATTACATTAAAGCCTAATAACATAGACAATACATTGAAGACAAATACAACAACATGTAATTAAAGCTAAGTTGAAATGGTTGATTGGTTAAGTCATTGTCCACAAAAGACCCTCTGTCTCTTTTGATTGGTTCCCTTTCGGCTCAACATTTCCTGGATGAATGTCTGATTAATCTAATAATAATAACAATACAACAGGGGGACCAATACATTTTGCACCTATTTTTTTGGGAAAATTATATTCTTCGTTAAAAATGAAAATTTTCTCTGAGAAATTGACTTAGTATGAAATAATATAGTTTTCCCATATTGGTTGCAATTTATTTTGATTCCCAATTTCCATGTGTATAAATATTGTAAACATTTTTGTTGATAAGCTACTGCTTGCTAATGGTTAAGGTTAGGATAAGGAATCCCCTTCAT
The DNA here is from genome assembly GCA_016801175.1 of Esox masquinongy. Taxonomy (NCBI): domain Eukaryota; kingdom Metazoa; phylum Chordata; class Actinopteri; order Esociformes; family Esocidae; genus Esox; species Esox masquinongy. Next base: position 123,786 of record JACXGI010000183.1, on the reverse strand, counting down.
CACGGGTGCCAATAATTGTGAAGGTGACTATATTATCAGACATGTGGATACTTTATTCCTAGAGACACTGTGTTAAAACACAGGCTTTTACTCAACTAGTGTAGCTGGTGCTCCCGATTCAAACCCATACTGCACATGTGCACCGGCAGCTGAAACACCCCACACCTCAAAAAATATTTCCAGAACTCTTCGTTTATTAGGCGCCCTGTCTCTTTTAAGGCTCTGTGCTTGTATTTTTTGTCCGCAGGGCTGGTGTACTGTGTTCATATGCGGCTAACCAGAACCTGAGCTCTCAGTTCAAAAGCGTGAGGAGATTGATCAGTAGCAACCTGAGGGACCTGCATACATTTTCAAACGAGACGCCAATGGTAGGACCTTCTCACAGTAGCCACATTGACAGCATTACTGTAGGTAGACATGCCTGTACATTATTTAATGTAGTAGATTAAATGGCTGGGGTGCATTCATATACTGTGAACCCCAAACGTTTTTGGATGGTGACACATTTTCTGAGGTTTTTTGCCTCTGCATTCCACCAGTTTGATACAGTATTTTTAGGCATGTTAAAATTGGGGGATTATGTGCAAAACATGGTGTGGTTTCTAAATGCTTCATCCTTTATCATTAAAAGTATATCCTCAAATAAGTCTGCACTTTAACCCTGTCCTTGTATTGTTTCAAATAAAAACTGCTGGAATGTAGAGCTAAATAATTTCAAGACTATATAGTTGCCCAGGCAAATAATTTTTGACAACTTCGGTAACTATATTCTGCTCTTCTTTTCACAGCAAATTGATTACCTAATAGTCCAATACGCCACTGCCAAGAATAAAGTAATTTCTGACCTAGATAGTAAGTTCAGCGCCTGAAGCCCCATACATGTCAATCTGTTATGTGTTGAAGATAACTCTGACTCTATTTACATATCAAGTTAACATGTGGAGACTGTACAAAAACATTTTGGCCGCATTTCAGTTTAGTTAATTCAGAAAGTTACCAAACATTCCCATTCTTCTCTATTGCTTTTCTATGAGAACAATTAGAATTTAAAGCTGAGCTTACTGAATGAAATGAATAACCCTAACTGGGATGTCAAATTATGCTACTTGCTTCTCCATTCTCAGATGTGGGTCCTTTGCTGGGAGGAAAGATTCACCACGAGTTGGGCAAAGAGGTGCGTCCTGCACTGGATGGGGCACTCAATATGGCCGGAGGTATGGCCTGTCCTTGTGATGTCATTTCCTTTTTCGAACTGATACTGGTATTGCTATTACTCTCTAACAGTGATAAAAATGTACTAAAATTGGATGGAAGTCATGAGGATCTTTAAAAATAGCTAAGAGCATAGAACAGTAGCATTGTAGTTCTTCTAGAAAGATCTTGTTAATTAGCCCCTAACAAGGCATAATAGAACGTTAATGGCTTAAGTAGACGTCCTTTTCTTTTCCTTTTCACTCGTTGTCGTAAAGTCAAAGTGCAGAGGGCAATTAAAGGTAACAGTTTATGAACCCTGACCGATGACCCCCTGACCTTGTGAACTTGAGATCTTACCCTGGTGTTACTATTGTGGTTGGTACCCTTGTGTTTCTCCTGGCCTCTAAGCCAATTTTAACCTGGTCCAAGATCTGTTTTTTCCGTTTGCGTAGCTGTGACCGTTGGCGATGACGACACGGCGCAAACAGATCTGGGATGAGTCTAAATCGCTCGAAATCCCTGTGTGTGTACTTACTGCTTCCCTCCTCCAATTGGAACTATCCAAACCTACCTCCCTCTGCCATCTTAATTATGAGTTATTACGGATGAATTAAGCATATGGCCTCTCTTCCCAACCTTTAACCTTGTTCCAGCCATGGACTGAACCTGCAACTATTGTTGTTCACCGTCCCCTGTCTGAATACTATTCTTTTTTTGTGTGTGTGAGTACTAATGTGCACGTTTGTGTGTTTTGGTTCGTGTGTGTATGTGAAAGCGTGTCCATAAGCTGTTGTTTACCCACGTTCTCTGTCCTGCCTCATTCCCCAAACCCCAGCCATGCGGGAGACCAAGGAGGCCCTTGAGAATGCGAGTATCTCCTTGGAGGTTCTTCAGGAGGCAACTGGAAAGCTCCACTTTAACCTGAGCCTGGTGCGCTCCGGCCTAAACCGATCGCTCAATGACCCTGGCTGCAGTGACGAGGAGTCGGATGCCACTACCGCTCAGCTGTGCCGTTCCATTCGCAGCTCGCTGGCGCAGCTCCACGTCAGCGGCAACTTTACCCGGGTATGCTGGCACGCTTTTGTGCAGACGATAATAACAGTTGTACTGTAATCGTTTGATTTGGTATTTCGTGACACTGTCCCATTTGTTTTTGTTTTCCTCATTTAATTCATTTTTTTGGGGGTTAATTTCAGCTTCAGTTTTGTAGACAGCGCATAACTTCCATCACTGTAAATGTTTGCATCGTTTCCATTTTCTTTTTTTTTAACATAAGGATATACAGCTCTGGAAATAATTAAGAGACCACTGCACCTTTTTCTTTCCTTTCCAAAAAAAGTCAAAAAGGAAGGTTTTCAGTGAGGAACAGAAGGGTTCAATTTGCAGTGGTCTCTTAATTTTAACCCTTCTGTTCCTTACTCAAAACCTTCCTTTTTGACTTTTTTGGAAAGGAAAGAAAAAGGTGCAGTGGTCTCTTAATTTTTTCCAGAGCTGTATGCTTATACTAATCTCTTTTTTTGCATATATTTCCTTCTTTATTATTTTTTTACGGTTCTCCTTCCAGCCATTTGGTCCCATTTGGTCTTTTTATAATGTGTTCGTGTGAACTGCACTGCTTGAGATAAAATAGTTTCTAAGCGGGTGTCATGTGTTGCAGTTACCCAACGTTTACAATCAGCTGGAAAGTGTAAACCAAGTTCTCAAAACAGACCTCCGCAATATTGTCCAAAAGGTGAGTCTAGAAAGGTTTCAAAATGTTAGGATTATAACTGTGAGATAAAAAAAAGATGCAAACGTGGTTTTCTGTCATTCTCCAAAACAGGGCTTTGCCTCCTTCAATGACACTCCAGGAATGGTGAATGATCAGATGACGAATGTAATCGACGGTAAGTGGGATTTCATTAAGATATCTTTATGCTCCCAAATCTGTTTTTGAAGATGCATTATCCACTGCCAAAAATGGCCAATATTCCAGTTAAGGATTTTCACCCGTTGATTCTTAAAAATATTTTTATGGTTGTCTGAGTGTCATTAATTAGACAGTTTCAATGTTGAGAACAGAATCTCTTTAAACACTATTTAAAAACTTTTCTAGGATAGTTTTAGCTATTATAAAGAAGATTAGAACATGAAACATAATCAATTAATTTCAGTTAATAAGTTTACAATTATTGGAAGGGTACATACCAGCAACCATCAGTGAGAAAATACCAGAAATATTTAAGTATAAGGGTATATACGATTTGGGACAAAATATACGTGAGGTGCTTAATAAACAATGAAATTAGCCTGGGTTTTATCTTAAGAGCTGGAAAACTCCAAAACACTATACTTAAAAACACCTCAGCTTGACCAAATATAAAGACAAAAACTGTCGTATCTATTTAGCCCTACTGTATATGGGAAATGAAACAAGTCCAACTAAGAATACATACATTACTTCATTAGAAGCTGAATCTGACTTCCCTAACCATGCAGCAGCGCAGTCCCCAGATTGTGTGGGATCGTTCTGTAGCCGGAGATGCCATCGCCCTCCTAGAGGATATGTTGTGATTGGGACACTATTAGAAATTGCGACTAGCTCGTTGCTCAAAGCCTGGCACCTGCCAGTTCTACGGCACATTTTCATCATTCGGCCGTTTCACCCTTTTTGGATTCCACTAAAATACTACTTGGGCTCAGTACAAATGTTGTACCCAAAAAGTCAATGTATTCCCTCTTCACCGATACGCTCTGTCTCCCAGGAGCCCGGAGCATGTTGGACGCCATCGGCACCAACATCAGCAGCTTCACCAAGGTGTTCCCCGTGCACAGCTCTCTGACAAACTTCACCAACTTCATCAGTCACACACAGTCCAAGATAGAGGACTTGTACCCCGAGATCGACGAAATGGACTTCTACAGGTACCGTCGGGGAACTGGGTATCCCAAAAGGAGTGCAAAGGAGGTTGTTGATTCCTTTGAATGTGTAATTCCTCTGAAGAGAAAGGAGCAGAGCCCACATACAAAGATAAAAGGACAACCTGCTTCAGTCTTGTATTAATGCAATTCTGGGACCGTGGTCATTTGCACCCATGACTAGTGGCTGTCCAAGAGGTGCTGAGTTTTCGTGAAGCATCTCCTTTTTGACTAAATTCGGCTTAAAAATCTGGGATTTCCAGTCACAAGGTTGGGTTAGGGACATTTATTAAGATCCCAACATTCAACACTTAGAGGCCCTTAGAGGTGTGAAAAGTTGGTAGAATACTACTCTAAATGACTCACATCTATAATGGCTCCAAAATCTGATTCTACCAAGTAGTAACTCTGGTGTGTCGACACACTAGGCAGCACATTTTCACTGTATATTTCAAGGTGATTTTTAAAATGTTTAAATATGACTTTTCGTAAACAAAAACAAAGATTTTAACTGCATGTAATCAGTCAGTAGGTATAAACCGAACGGGATCAGACACATAACCCCCAATATTTCCCTGTTCAACCAGACACATGTATTATTACAGCATTTTTGATGGAGCCAGGACACATTTTCTGTAGGCTCAGTAGGCTGTATTCTCCATCCGAGTTTTTTCCAAATGTAGTGGTTGGTTGTTACTTGTTCTGACTCCAGGGTTCCCCCACAGGTGGGTGAGCTGTATCGGCCTGTGCAGCATGGTGGTCCTCATCCTGGCCTTCAACTTCCTGGCCATACTGTGTGGCAACCTGGGATACGACAAGCACGCCTCCCCCACCACGCGTGGCTGCGTCTCCAATACCGGAGGCACTTTGCTCATGGCGTGAGTAACAGCCTGTCTGTATACCGTGTATCAGTCTGCTGCTCTCTGACTATCTACTTATCCGTCTGTGGTATACCAAAATATGAATGCGACATGACAGCGGTTTCGGGGATTTTATCGAGTTACCGATTTACGGTAGAATTGAAACTGGGATTTATCCGTGATAAGCACACTTTCCCAGAGTGCCTGTGGCAAACGAACGTGAGCGTTTGCCCGCTGAGTTGGGTTACAACAGCAAAGTGCAGTCATGTCAAGACCCCAGTGAGGAAGGTTTCATCAGCTGTCCGGATGGGTGCTCTCAGATGATCGCGCTTGTGTAGATCCTGCACGTGGATGTCCTGGGCTGGCGTGGTTACATGTGATATGCGGTCATGATGTTGGTGGGACGCACTGCCAAGTTCTCTAAAACAAAATTGGAGGCGACTTGTGGTAGAGAAATGCGCATTGACTTCTCTGACAACAACTCTGGTGGACATCCCTACAGTCAGTATTACAATGACACGCTCCCTCAACACTGGGGACATCTGTGACATTGTGTTGTGGGACCAAACTGCCTATTTTACTGTACAGTAGAGGCCTTCTGTTATCCTCACCACGAGGTGGACCTGTGTAACCATCATGTCCTTTAATCAAAAATGTATTGTGCGTGTGGAAAATTACTGGAACGTTGTTGTCCTCTCCACAGTGGTGTGGGATTCAGCTTCCTATTCTCCTGGATACTGATGGGAGTGGTGACTGCCATGTTCCTTGTTGGGGGCAACATGGAGAAGCTGGTCTGCGAGCCTTTCCACACTAAGCAGCTATTCAAGGCAGGTTATACTGAAATGACAGTCAATGTTTGACTGTTTAGGTGTTGTATATGGTCTGGTTCATAATAATAATCTTCAACTATATGATGGTCTTATTGTTGGGTTGTGTCCCAGGTTTTAGATACTCCTCACCTGGTGAACTCTGATTGGAGGAACTTCATCCCAGGGTACCTGTATAACGACTCAGACCTGGATCTGACAGTGGAGAGTTTTTACAGGTAATGCTGGGTCTACTTGGTCGTGATTCATATCAGATAACACGGGATGATGTATGTGTCAATATTCTTACCATCACCCGTTCTTTTTGAAATTGCTTATAGTAAAACATTTAAAGGGTAAGGGATATCATGCAATAATGCTTTGTAATATTTTCGGCCTGAGATTGCACCAACTTTCATCATGTCTGAATTAGAGCAGACAGGATAGTTCCCGCTGTAAGACCTTCCACTATTCCTTTCTAATCAGTGAGCTATGAGATATTCTTTGAACACACATAATGATTCATTTTCCCTGACGTATCTCTACAAAAGACAAACCTGAATGGGAAAAGTGTGTCATGTTGACATTAATTGTTGCTTTGGGTACACTATCTATCAGTGACTCATGGAATAACAGTACATCACCTTCCAAATCTCCTCACTAGGGGGAAGTAGAGAGAGTTACCGGTGAACATGGATGAATGAGCATTTATTGAAATGTTTTTCTGTCACACTTTCTCTCTTTTCTCACTCATTTCCTCTCTCAGTAATTGCAAAGACAACCAAGGTATCTACTCAGCGATGCGCCTGGACAAACTCCTTAATGTATCAGCCTTCCTAAACTCCAGCTTGGTCAGTAGTCACTTGCATTGTGCAGTGTGCACTCACTCATTGCAGGATTAGTGGATAGCTGCAGACGATGTAAAACACATTGCTGAATCAGACCATGGTCAAATGCAAATATTAATTCCTTTCAAGCAGTTAAGATGTTTTTGACCAACACCCATGATTGAGCCCATAGACCCCCGACCTACCACAAGGAGTCATTAGGTATAATTGTACTCTTATTTTTGTATTTGTGTCTTTATATACAAAGCACATACAATATTGGTTACCTCAATTTAAATTTTATTTATTTGTTCTACAGCTTATTTTTCAATGTGGCTCTTTGCTAGTGAGGATTTCTTTTTTTTATCTCTGGGTTATTTACTTACTTTTTTTGTCCTGTTAAGTGAATGCAAAGAAAGCATTTAGTCCTTATGTGTACTTTTTATCAATACATGGGGTTGCCTAGGTGAAGGAAGACCCTCAGTGAATTAGAAGGGTCTTCAATGTAAAGTTTCGAGGGTAAGAGAGTCCTTCCCTTCCCTTGGTCTGTGGCACGCCTCTATCACCACATCACGCCACGATGGACATCGATGAAAAATACTCTGGTCTACAGAACAATGAATGACCATGTAAACAAACCATGTAAATAACCATGTTTGTTTTAATCAACATTTTGTTCTAAGCTGATCTTCAAAATTCTTGACAATCCAATTCCATTTCCGTGGTCTTGACTCTCACTGTACCAAACCTCAGCGACATATGAGTACTGCTATAGCTAAGGCTTTTAGAATAGCGTTGGAAAACAAAACATGTTGCTGTTGCAAGAACTATCTGCTCTGACGATTGCTGTTAACAAGCAGTTCTACAGTCTTTAACATTTCACTTAAGGGAAGGAACACATTAATAATACATACATAATGCATGAAATGTAACCCTCTGTTTCCTGTACAATGAGGAATTGGTGAGGGTTTTTTAACAATGGGAAATTGGCAAAAGGGCTTTATAAGACAATAGTAACAATACAATTCATAGCTTTTGCTTATCTTTGTCAATTTATGTTATCTGCCTGTTGTCCTTCTTGGCTTTCCAGCACACCAAAGAGGTGGGAAAGATGTTTGAAAATGTGAACATTGACCTGAGAGGGATTGTCCTGCTTGAGTCTGATGGAAAGCAGAACCTCATGGATTTCTCTGAGACAGGCGTCGCTGAGATCAACTACGCGGCCTACCTGGAGGAGGTAATGTAAAGGGCTGGCATTAACAATCTGGAGGAGGTAATGTATAGGGCTGGCATTAACAATCTACAGAGGCTTGCCTCCCCTGATCTCTTAGCATTCATGTCTGTTTAATGTGGCCTCCTCTTCCGCTGTCCTCTCCTTTATCTAAAAGGGACATTTCACTGCAACTCTATTTACCAATATATTGGACTTATGTCTTAAACACCTTCAATCACTTATAATTATGTAGGGAGTCCCCAAAGTGTCTAGCGGTTGATTTTCCCTTTAATAGTCTAGTGTACGCCTCTCGTCTCCTCATGACTCCTTTATCCTAATAGAAGTCCTATCTTCTACTTCCGAGATAAGATGGGAATGACATTCAAAATTTTGGTTTTTAAATGTCCCCTGACTTTGATAAGGTAATATCTCCAAAGGCTACATAAGACAAATGTAAAGACTATGATGAAACTTAAGGTTGTCAGTAAAATGGTCAAGGGGTCTGATGTACACATTTAAAATGTCTTTCATTGCTTCATTTACTCTTGGTAACGTAGAGCAGACAGACCTTGGCTGGACAGGATGACTCATTTATAGCTTCTCTTACAAAAGCGCAGCGCATTTGGCTATAGACCCCAATATCTCAGACTTCAGTCTTCTACAGTTAGGTCCGGAAATATTTGGACAATGACACAATTTTCATAATTTTGGCTCTGTACGCCACCACAATGGATTTGAAATGAAACAACTGAGATGAAATTGAAGTGCTGACTTTCAGCTTTAATTCAAGGGGTTGAACAAAAATATTGTATGAAATGTTTAGGAAGTGCAACCATTTTCATACACAGTTCCCTTATTTCTGGGGCTCAAATGTAATTGGACAAATAAACACAATCATAAATAAAATGTTCATTTTTAATATTTTGTCAAGAAACCTTTGCAGGCAATGACTGCTTGAAGTCTGGAACGCATGGACATCACCAAACGCTGGGTTTCCTCCTTTGTGGTGCTTTGCCAGGCCTTTACTGCAGCTGTCTTCAGTTGTTGTTTGTTCGTGGGTCTTTGTGCCTTAAGTTGTCTTCAGCAAGTGTAATGCATGCTCGATCGGGTTGAGATCAGGTAATTGACTCGGCCATTGCAGAATATTCCACTTCTTTGCCATAAAAAAATCCTGGTTTTTTTCGCTATATGTTTTGGGTCATTGTCCATCTGTAAAGTGAAATGTTGTCCAATCAACTTCGCTGAATTTGGCTGAAACTGAGCAGACAATATATCCCTATACACTTCAGAATTCATCCGGCTTTTTTAGATGTTTTTGGCTTTCTATTCTAGAGGCTTATGAATAGTTTGCACCTTGTGGTGAACCCTCTGTATTTGCTCTCATGAAGTCTTCTCTTTATGATAGACTTGGATAATGATGCCTACCTCCTGGAGAGTGTTCTTCACTTGGCTGGATGTTGTGAAGGGGTACGGTCATCCACCACTGCTGTCTTCCGTGGAAATCCAGGCCTTTCTGTGTTGCAAAGCTCACCAGTGCGTTCTTTTTTCTCAGAATGTACCAAACTGTTGATTTGGCCACTCTTAATGTTCCTGCCATCTCTCTGACTGATTTTTTTTTGCAGCCTAAGGATGGCCTGTTTCACTTGCATTGCTCCTTTGACCGCATGTTGTGGGTTCACAGCAACAGCTTCCAAATGCGAATGCCACACCTGGATTCAACTCCTGAACTTTTACCTGCTTAATTGATGAAGAAATTATGAAGGAATAGCCCACACCTGTCCATGAAATTTTTTTTGAGTCAATTGTCCAATTACTTTTGATCCTTTGAAAAAGAGGGGGCTACATATTAAAAAGCTGTAATTCCTAAACCTCCAATTTGGATGTGAATACCCTCATATTAAAGCTGAGAGACGGCACTTTAAGCCCACATTCATTATTTAACTGTAACTTGAATATACTTTGGTTAACAGCCAAAATAACAAAACTTTTGTCAGTGCATTAAATGTAAAAAATAAAAAAGTACTGTATGGCTGTTATGCAATGACAAGATGAATGGATATTATAATGCTTACGTTCTTATAACAACTGTTTTTGTGCACAATAACAGTGTCATAGCACATTATGAATGTCATTGTACAATAACCCATAATCCTATTTCTGTTAATTTCCAGGTTAACAAAGGAGTGACCCAGGTGGACTTACTGTCCTACGCCAATGAGCTTGAGGCACAGACAGACCTTATGGTGAGAAGACCAAATGGCTTTCCATCTAAGAAAAACGGCTTCCTGAAAAACCAACATGTCTCCAGCCATCCGCATAGTGTTTCCTCTGTGTACCAGTTGCGAGGCACTAAATTAGATTTAGACGTAACTTACACCATGATGCAAAACAGGTATCAAATGGAATCGGAGGTCAGATCAAAATCTGTGAAACCTTCACATGTCTTTATCAATCTGCATAAACTTGCAGCAAACACACACACAGACAAACTGTTCTGCGTTTATTTTTTGGGGGTTGGGTTCTCACACAAGCTCCCCATTCATGGCCAAAAATAATGGGTCCGACTCTGGGCCTTCCAGCCCTTGCCATGTGCTCAGTGCAATGAAGCCCATCATCTTCTTCTCTGGGGAGATACTGCTCTCCCGCCTGTGCCACCGACTGCCCATCTGTCCAGGTGCACAGTGCCCTGTTGGCATAGCTGAACGCTGAGAAGGGTTTGCTTATAGGGAGCCTAGGGTTTATGACATGATTATATTCATAATTCTATAGGTTGATACTTCATTTCTAAGTTGTATTACTTGATTAAGACATTCTCTTATACTGAGTTGGGTGTGTAGGTCAGTATAATTTTGTACCTGGGCTTGTTTCCCCCCTCACTAGAATTGTTCCATTCTAGGTCCCATAAGACTGCTTTACAAGCGTGGTGATAAGGCCTATTGGGTACAAGACAGTTAAATCGAATCAAAATATTTTTGTTTTACTGTAACCCACAGTTGGGAAGTTTGCAAGTTAGCCAGAATGCAAGGCAAATCTAGAACAGTGCATTGTGACCACACACAATATAATCCATAGAAGGATTTTCCTCCATAAGAGTTGGAATGTTTCTGATGTGAGTCTCTAATCCCAGCTACTGTTTTAACAGTTAAGTTATGACACTTGCCGTTAATGCATGTATTGTACATAGGACTAGTTTACCACAGGGGATATCTAGATGACATTTGTGCAAATGCGTGTGAGAGATTGTCTATTTGAAACTGTGAAAGTTCATGTGTGATTTGGCGTATGTCAACTTCTTTGCGTGTCTTTATGTGTCTGCTCTGAATAACACTTCTGTATCCACAGCCCAAAGGGCCCCTTCAGACCTCCCTAAAGGGCCAGGCCAACAGTCTTCGCCAGATTCACAGTCAGCAGGTCATCCCTATGGAGCAAGCCATGGTAATGACTTCAACCAATATCTTCAATCATTCCTTTTCAGATGTATAACTATAACTGTCAGAAAGTGACCCATAGTCATGCTTTACTGTGTGTTTGGTGGTGCGTTTATGTGTGTTTATATACAGTGGATATAAAAAGTCTACACACCCCTGTTAAAATGCCAGGTTCTTGTGATGTAAAAGAATGAGACAAAGATAAATCATGTCAGAACATTTTCCACCTTTAATGTGACCTATAACGTGAACAATTCAATTGAAAAACAAACTGAAATCTTTGAGGGGGAAAAACTCACAATAACCTGGTTGCATAAGTGTGCACACCCTTAAACTAATACTTTGTTGAAGCACGTTTTGATTTTATTACAGCACTCAGTCTTTTGGGGTAGGAGTCTATTAGCATGGCACATCTTGACGTGGCAATATTTGCCCACTCTTCTTTGCAAAAGCGCTTCAAATCTGTCAGATTGTGAGGACATCTCCTGTGCACAGCCCTCTTCAGGTCACCCCACAGATTTTCAATTGGATTCAGGTCTGGGCTCTGGCTGGGCCATTCCAAAACGTTAAACTTCTTCTGGTGAAGCCATGCTTTTGTGAATTTGGATGTGTGCTTTGGGTCGTTGTCGTGCTGAAAGTTGAACTTCCTCTTCATCTTCAGCTTTCTAACGGACGCCTGAAGGTTTTGTGCCAAAATTCCCTGGTATTTGGAAGTGTTCATAATTCCCTCCACCCTGACTAAGGCCCCGGTTCCAGCTGAAGAAAAACAGCCCCAAAGCATGATGCTGCCACCACCATGCTTCACTGTGGGTATGGTGTACTTTGGGTGATGTGCAGTGTTGTTTTTGCGCCAAACATACCTTTTGGAATTATGGCCAAAAAGTTCAACCTTGGTTTCATCAGACCATAACACATTTTCCCACGTGCTTTTGGGGGACTTGATGTTTATTTTTGCAAAGTTCAGCCGGGCTTGGATGTTTTTCTTTGTAAGAAAAGGCTTCCATCTTGCCACCCTACCCCATAGCCCATTCATTTGAAGAATACAGGAGATTGTTGTCACATGTAGCACACAGCCAGTACTTGCCAGAAATTCCTGCAGTTCCTTTAATGTTGCTGTAGGCCTCTTGGAAGCCTCCCTGACCAGTTTTCTTCTCGTCTTTTCATCAATTTTGGAGGGACGTCCAGTTCTTGGTAATGTCTCTGTTGTGCCATATTCTCTCCACTTGATGATGACTGTCTTCACTGTGTTCCATGCTATATGTAATGCTTTGGAAATTCTTTTGTACCCTTCTCCTGACTGATATCTTTCAACAATGAGATGCTTTGGATGCTTTCCTCTGATGCTTTGGAAGCTCTCTGTGGACCATGGCTTTTGCTCTGAGATGCAACTAAGAAAATGTCAGGAAAATCCTACTAGAACAGCTGAACTTTATTTGTGATTAATCAGAGTGACTTTAAATGATGGCAGGTGTGTAATGACTTCTATTTAACATGAGTTTGAATGTGATTGGTTAATTCTGAACACAGCCGCATCCCCAGTTATAAGAGGGTGTGCACACTTAGGCAACCAGGTTATTGTAAGGTTTTTATTTTTCATTTTTCCCCCTCAAAGATTTCAGTTTGTTTTTCAATTGAATTGTTCACATTATAGGTCACATTAAAAGTGGAAAAAGTTCTGACATGATTTATCTTTGTCTTATTCTTTTACACCACAAAAACCTGGCATTTTCACAGGGGTGTGTAGATTTTTTCTATCCACTGTACCTGCTTCCAGGTGTGTTGTTTTCATGCGTGTGCGTTCCAGTGTTCTCAGAACGCAACATACGGGAGGAATTTGACACGTCATTGCCAGACATTTTTATCACTTGGTGGTTTTCACTCCAATGTTAGAAGCTCATTGCCATTGTAGTTAAAGCTGCACTAGGTAGGATTTTTTCAGTAAAAAAACAATTACAACATTTTGCAATTACTCACCGGTCAGAAAGCGGTTCTCACCAACGCCCGATAGAGAATTAAGTTCCGAATAATATGAAAAACAGATTTATCTGTTCCAAAAAAAGTGCTAACTCAGAGTTCAATGTTATTGTTAGCCTTGATAACGTTAGCTTAGGGTTCCTAGTTGCTAGCTATTGAGAGCCAGTCTAAGTCTTCTTTCGCTTCTTTGCAGTTTTCATAGTGTATTCTGTAGTAGACAAGGGAGGAATTGGCAGTTTGTCACCCTGGTCCCTAGTTGCCATTATAGTTTCTTACAGTAAGCGAACTTCAGCATGCGCATTCACAAAATAAACCAAGGAGGAAAGCCCGCCTCGCAGAAGGCGATTAGGTGGAACGGGATTGCTAGAACAAAATGGCCTGGAAAGTAGCAGCAGTCTCCAAAAATTATAAATTGACATTCCACTGGCACTGAACTGTCTGTGTTGCTAAATAACTCTTAGAGGGCCTCATCAGCTTACACAACATGTTTATAGGGGACAAAACATTTTACTGAACAAATCCTACCTAGTGGAGCTGTAACTGGAAAGCCGTAATTTTCCCACACGGGAGACCTGAAGGATACGGGAGGGTCCTCAAGCTCTGGTTTGTCGTTTGTGTTGGCCATATTTATTTACGAGGCTGCGTTACATGTTCTTGGCTACTAAGTTACGTCTCCAAGATCTGTCTCCGGGGGATTATCTGTGTTTAGAATGTTAGTTTCGCACACAAAAAAGTAACCTGTGTGGTTAAAACTAGACCATATTCATTCGGATCACATTACGGTACGGATACGTATAGCGTTACACCCCTAATTCAAATAGTTGAAAATGCGGGCGGCTGCACGGTCATATTGATTCATTTTTTGTGCACTTTTCAGAGTATGTGAGTCTAATATCGGATCATATGTTTGGGTGTACTCCACTGGTTGCTTTGTATTGGGAATACCAGGCCAATCGCAGCACATCTGACATTTGTATTCAGCCCAAGTATCAGTTGTTGTGCAGTCGAGAAGTGGAATTCTTTACAGTCATTCAAAGCTGGATTATTTAAGTAGTTGACTGTTACATTTTTCTGTGCATATCAATCATATCCTTTGACGTATTTCTCTTGTTTGGCTCCTTTACAGAACTAAGTGTATTGTCAAAGTATCCAATATATACACATCACAGTTACCTGCACAAAACCAGAATACCACAATATCCACACAAACATTCCAATTACTTCAGAGTGTAATTCCTAGTACTGAACTGTTCGTTTTAGAGGTCTGTCTGTTTCTTTTTCTTTCTATATTTCCTCTTTAACCCTTTCCCTGTTTCTACTTCACTTAATGGATGCCAAGAAATATGTAAGAGCGAGGGTAAGCATAAGACAACTGTCTCCAAAATGTTTTTGTATCTGTGCTGTTATGGGTTGTCCTCCCTTCACCCATTTTTTCAAGCACATATGGGCATTTCTTATAAGCATGTTTTATGTATACAATAATATGCCTTGGCATGCTCATGTAATCAAACAACATCAAGATCATATCATTGTTGATATTGGTGCTCACTTCTACAGCAATGAGTTGTACATGTCCCTTGTACCTCAAATCCAATGGTCTTCTCTGGCATGCCTTGACCATTGCGTTTAACATTCTCTTTCAGACCAAAGTAGACTTATTAATGAGATTGGTATTATATCCTTTCCAGCAGGGCTCTTGGCATAAGCGACATAATCGGTCACTTAGGGCCCCAAACCGCTAGATGTTCACAGATTTCTAGGGAGCCCCCGAATGCTAGGAGAGAGGTGGCCCCAAATCAAATTTAGGGCCCCTAAGAGGCTAAAGCCAGCCCTGCTTTTCAGGCGTATGGACTATTGTACCTTGGAAGCACTTTGGTTATGGGCACGTGTTTCAAATGCCGGCACAAAACCGACTCTGGACAGCCACTGTACTGTTCCATAGTCTGTAAAGAATTGCAGAGTGTGAAGTGGGAACGTCAATACTTGTTGTCAGTATAAATCAAATAATCTCAAACTGCATTAGTTCAGCCTACCTGTCTGCTGCCTGGGGTAAACCACTCTCTCTTAAAAAAGCACATTAAGGTTTGGTTAGACCTTGACTAAACAAGATATTTGAAATATAATGCTGTTTGTAATAAAATGCATCTTGCTACACTTTTCGTAACCAAATGGATTACAAAAAATAGGTAGCACATGAATCTTTCAAGGGAAGAAATTCTAAACATTCTATGCAGAATTACCTGAAAGGGTACAGCCGCTTTTTATGTACCAATTTTTTTTAATGGTCTGAAAGTTTATCAGTTGCCGATATCAACACGTTACTGTAGCGGTATTGTATGTCTGAAAAAAGTATTAGATTAGGATTTATTTGACTTTACATGACCAAAAGATACCTAGTGTAAGATTGGGCATGTTACAGCCCATAATAAAATAAACCAGGCGTTAGCATTAGACTGGGTAATTGTTAATCCTACGATTATTCTTTAACAGTTGGGCCCATGTGCAGACATACCAGGACCAGCATGGAGTTTCTCACTTATTCTATCGGTCATCTGACATATTCATTGAGAATTGGAAAAATGTGTTACAATGAATTGCAATGTCTTAATGTTTTAATTGTGATTTAATTGTGATTTTTTGGAGATGCATTTTTATCACAAAAGACCAAGACCATATTCACACCAAACATCCATTGTTTTTGTTTTTCCTAGTGGGAACCCAGGCTTTCTTTTTTTTCAACGCGTGCTTCGAGCAGAAACGTATTGTTATGCCTCAGAGGCGCTTGTGACTTTCTCGTCTACCCTGTTAATGTTATGTGTTTTAGGGTTTATTAATGAACCCCTGTTTTTAGTTCCTGACCTTTGGTTTGTTAACTTGTGCATTTCAAAGAGTACGCTGAACCAGAGCATTAGATTACTGGAGAGGACAGCCTCAGACCTGCCGGTAAGTAAAGCTCCTACAGAATGTATTCAGACAACGTCAGTCATTCGGCATGAGTCCATAAGCACTAAATAGATTGTGTACATGTTCCTTTGAACATTCATATCTTAAGCATTCTTCTGTTCTGTCCCGTCCAGAACAAAGTCACTGATGTGCTGGCAACCATCGAAGCAGCCCAGTACCTCATCTCTGAGAATGCAACGCAAGTCGTCAACCAGGTTGATATGGCTTCCTAATCATTGTTTACATTTTAATGCTAAAATAAAACTCACTAGCTAACATATTATCCCTCTCCATTAGGAAACAAAAAAGTACAAGCAAACCATTGTTGGCTACTTCAGACAGTACATAGAGTGGGTCAGGTCCTCTGTAAGTATTTGTGTCCTATGAGTTTGTTACTGCCTGTTACAGCTCTGCTATGTGAATTATGGCATAGCAGGTAAACATTTCACATGAAGCTTATCAACTATTAATTTTCTGTGAATGTAAGGACTTCTTAATATAGAAAGGTCACAAACAGAGATCATTGGAATCTTTTGTGAGCCTTGAACCTTGGTTTTCCAACTATTACAGAAAAAACATGACATGGAAGCATAAGAACATAATCAAATAGAAATATTGCATCATTTTGTAAATTGCAATTTGAACAAACTGGTTTTCCACTGAATGGAATTGTGCTAAAAGTGATAGGTCTGATGAATTGTTTGCAAACAAGTTAGTCATTAATTGTTCATGTATAAAGCTATGCTGTTCTTAATTAACCCTAACATCATTAATTTACCCTGAGCTACAACAAAGCCTTTCGTAATTGTTCACCAATGGTATAACTGTAACTTGCTCTTTACCCAGCTGGCGATGGAGGTAGCAGCTTGCAAACCCTTCAGCAATATCGTGGACACTGTGGAGATAATAGCCTGCAGTGTATTGGTCGACTCTTTGGTAACTAAAATTGCAATATAAGGGCTCCTTTAAAAATAATGCCAGAAACTTCTGCTAGGCCGTTGGCAGATAGACAGGCAGGGCATAGCTTTAAATGCATCTGAGGGGGGTTGGTCTTTGGAAAGTGTTCACATCTAATTTTTACCAGCACAATTATGTTCATGCAGTTTGGTACCCCGCTCTTTTAAGAGGTGGTGTGTGTGTGCACGCATGTTAGATTCTGTTAGTGTAGGTCCATACAGCTTTCCCGGTGTTCACCTTCGAAACCCCCTGGTCCCCCTAGGCCCGGATGACAAGGCAGGGTTCTTTCTGTAGATTCTTTTGCAGCCGCTATTAGCTTGATATATGTGAAGCCTGAGGCGAGGTACAGGGTCTATGTGTGTTGTGTGTCTAAGGTAAAGTGTCTTCAGTGGATTTGGGTGGGGGGGTGTTGGTAGTTTCAGGAGCTTGAACGGGAAATGGGTGGGGGGAGACCCTCCACAGAACTCCTTCAGACAACAAAGGAGGCCCTGTCCACCTTCCCATCACCCCCTCCATCAGACACGCAGACACCTCACCCCTCAACCACGCCTGACTTTGAATGCGCATGTGGACATTGGGAATTCTGCACATGAGCGAGTACCAGAGCGAGTACCAGTTAGACTAGGTGGTGCGCAGCGGGGCGCCCTCCCGTCTGCTGCAGAGACGAACAGTTGAGAATCAGAGAGGCACACAGACAGGCGGGAGGTGGGAAACGAGAAGGAAATTAATGCAAGCCTTCAATAATCCTGTCTGGCTGACATGGGGTCTTGTTATCAACATGTTTTTTTATGGCAGGAAGCATATAGGCCTCTAATGAAGTGGAACAAATAACCCCCAACCACTTCGATCCTCCCATAGGTTCCAACAGCAGCTAATTGACTTTGACTAGGAGCAGGATGTTTCTGGACAGCGCACGGGCCAAAGCGCTTGTTAAAGCTAGTGGGGTAATTTTCCTGGTGTCCAGAAGTGAGAGCACAAATGTAGCAACACAGGATGGTGCCTTTTAGTGCTTCTGTACTGCTTTTATTTTTCCACCACAAAGTATCTTAACACAACAGGGTTTCCAGCTACTGATTGTAGGGGATTCTTTAAAGAGAACTTGAAGCAAACCCATGTCAGCTTTAATATTGAATATCCGAATATAGAATTGAGCATCACTGAAATTCAGGTTCACTGACTCCACATTCTTTTCATTTTCTCTTGTCCCAGAACACATTCTGGTTTGGCTTAGGGTGCTGTGCCCTATTCCTCCTCCCAAGTATCATTCTGTCAGTAAAACTGGCTAAGTTCTACCGCAGAATGGACACAGAGGATGTTTACGATGAGTAAGTATCTCTACTTTAAATACAGTGTTGTCATGAACTGTTTGGCTGACAAGAACCGTTTGATCATTGTTTTCAAGTGAAGCTTGGGAGTTCCCTCCTGTGAATATCTAGCTCAACCCAGTCTTTTTTGATGTAGAATCATCCCTATTACAGGGTTTTCTAACCGCTAGACCACGATCCCATCCAGAGGCCATAGAGTGGTGGTTTATTGGATCAGTGGTTCTCAAACCTCTCTTGGGGACCCAAATCTTTTCCATATATTTGTTTAATTCCAGGAAACTGTACAATTATTTTCAAGCGCTTGTCTAAGTGAATCAGGTAAACTAGGTCAGGGCTACAACAATATTGTGAAACGTGTGGTGGTCCCATTCGGGAGGTTTGAAAACTACTATTGCAGATTGTTCATTTTCAGGGCTTTTGCCTGGAAAACCATCTTGATTAACACCACCTTATTAGACTCTTATTATATGCAATAAAGATGCTGGGTCAGAGTTTTATTATTTTATCAGTTTCACAATTACAAAACTGCTAATGAGCCCAACATTGACTTACTCCACCACAGGCGAGTTCAGTAGGATGTTAGCTAAAGCATTGCTTCTGTACTGTCTATGGCCTTACCTCCCACCCTTCTCCATCCTTACTTTCTCCTCTTCTGTCTATTGCTGTGCATATTTAGTAATTAGCAACTATAACTTAACTCTTTCTACTTAATTATCTGTATATCTTTCTCTCTGTCTCTTTTCTTGCAGTTCCTCTGTTTCTGGGACTTGGCACTTTACTTTGTGATAACCATTCTGAATATTTCCATCTTCCATCCTTAGTTTTCATTTAATTTCTCTCTGTCAAGCACTTTGCACTTTAAGAAGAAAAAATGTGTATTAGGAGTTTGGGAATACTGGGCTTATTGTTTAATGCATCCTTCAGTCCTCCTGCTTCCCCTTTTCACTTACAGTAGTGAACGAATGCGATAGACGAGTCACTAAGTGTCTTGATCAACGGCGTGTATCAACGTCATCTGATCAGTGCTATTGTGCCCAAAACATTTTGCAGAATTTCTTTTCCCGAGCATTTCATTAACATTGTTAATTTTTTATTTATCTTTGTAGCATTGAGACAATTCCCATGAAAACGTAAGATCCATTTTACCCATTTTACCTATCCCTTCTTCTTCCAGTATAACTCATCATACATCTGTGCTTCTATGTGGATTGTGTACATAAATTTCATGCTGGTTTCTTGGTGCTGGTTTTAGCCTAGGTTTATAGCTTTGAAAGGCATTTCTTAGTGGATCTTTTGGCTTTACTTTGTGTGCAATATTGAAAAAGTGCCCCTTGTTAATCATTAAGGGCTCATCATTTTCTTACAAAAGCAAAAGCCCACCTCTGTTTTTGTAAGTTAAGGTATAAGATAAAATACTGTGGTTTATACGTTAACTGCTTTCTGTATAGAAACATCAATTTGTTTACGTGTAGAATCAAAGCTAGCATTTTACAAGGTTTTCCTATTTAGAAAACCAATTATGTTTATTGCGGGTTAAATATGCCATGTCTCACATCATATATTTTATCACATTTTTTTTAATGCAATGTTTTGTTTCAGTATGGAAATTGGTAGTAATGGTTATCATAATGAGCGTTTACACGGTATCCAAAACCCTGTAATGTCAAGGTAAACTAAATATAACGCTGAATACGGAATTAATGTATTTGCATGGCATGTTAATGGAGGGATGGGGACAGCGGCCGCATGTTATCCAAGGCAAAGTCAGTCTTTTTATACCTCAAATACATACATTTTCAATTGGTTAAACTTTTTATTACAACAGGGTAGGATGACCGAATTAAGGTCGTACTTGTTTGCTCAAGTGGCGGCTACAGCACTGAGAGTTTCCGAGGAAGCCAGCTAGACGGCTTTTTAATAGCTTCTATGTTTTTGGGGGTGGGTTTCGCCTAATCTTTGTAGCATTACTAACTCACTGCATGCTCTCTTAATAATGAATTGATCAAGTAAAATACAACTGTTGCATGTGTCCTTTTCTTTAGAATTGGGCAAACTGCTGTGAATGTACACGTGATTATTTTGGTCAAAGAGAGGCAAAAAGAGAGGCAAGCGTCAGCTTTCGTGTGGTAATGTGACATGTGGTCATGTGACTAACTTTTAACAACCTCTTAACAGCATGTTTTTTATTTAAATGTGCAACAGGCATGCCTTTGGACCAGACACCTCTAAACTATGACAGTGTCCAGACACAGAGCGCATCACCACAGAATGACAGTAACCGGAAATGAAAAATAACCAAACTTCTTAGACATCGAGTCATTTGTTATTTCAGTATTCAATATTATCCAATATTATCAATTCAAAGACCATGTTTTTTTATTTTATTAAAAGTTATTTGAAAATGGGCAGTGGTTATTATTCCTTCATTTCAGTGAACATGCTGCACCTGGGTTACATACATTCATCATGACATCTTTCCATCCATTTGTTGGTCTTCAGCAAATGGGGATGGAGTGGTTTTGCTCTCTGTGTCTGGGAAAAAGGCTTCCCTGCTGATACCGTCAAGGGAAGGATCTGAAAGACAGGGCCTAACAAAATGGTTGAGCCTGAATGTTCCTTTTTCCTGGCATTGATGTTGTCCCCTTCTTTGTACTCCTATGCCACTAGCATCCCTGCCTATGACACTCTGACTAGGTTCCCAAGGGCCTCAGCTCCCCCCAGGCATATCGACTGGTGAGAGAGGGCCTGACTTTCTGACTGGCTTCAGACAGGTATTGAGAACCACTGACCACTGGGATGACATCTCTCCATTCTCCTCTTCAGCATTCTCAGCATTGTCTTGCCTTGTTTTCTCTTCATGCCATTTTTGTGCCTTCATGTCATGTTCTCCTGCTGTTTGTTTGCTGAAAACCTCTAGAGCTACCACAAACTCTTCTCTCTTGTCCTATCCTCCACCACATTTTCATCTTTTCTTCTCTGGTTTTCTGATGCAACCCTCTTTTTGCCCTACTTCACAGCTTGTTTTAGCAATAGCATGTCTGCTTCAATGGCTGCAAAAAGTCTTCATGGTGAGGATGGCTGTATTGGAATTACTAATAAACCATACTGTAAATGGTTTGATGGTATTTGTGTCTAATCACTTGTAACGGCTCTGTACATTTACTGTAGACCAGTCCTGCAATGTGTTTGCTGTTCCAATTGATTTGTAACATGTAAGACTAGTCTCGCTTCTCTCATTTCAAAACTCATATTTCATTGCTTTCCCCCTCGAGGCTCTCAATGGCAAAAGCAATAAACTTCTGGAATATAGAATCTGCACACTTAAATGTCAATCCTTTTTGATAGTGTTTTCTCTTCTACAGTGCCATCGAAAACTAGGACTTCAACACTGGAATGTACGTTTCCACCATTTTTTTTAGATACTGTTTCCATTTTAAATTATAACATTCACCTTTGAAATACCACTTATATGGTAAATTTTCTATATTGACTATTCATCAAGACAAGTTTACATGAGTGTATCAGATGTTTATTGCTCTGTTTATTTGTTTCTCAATCTATTTTCAGGAACCCATCAATTTCTTACCCCTTGGACAAGACTCCTGCAGAAGAAGCCTGTAACAAAGAACTGGTGTCGTTTATGTCTCAACCTGGCCCTCTCTATTTCCACAACTCTATTTACTGTCCATATCCTACAGCCCTTTCACAGCCTGTTCTGGATATCCACTGTCCTGTGGAGCCCCCTCAGACACTACTAACGGTGCTGTCATCAACCCTTCCTTTGATCTTCCCTGTGGAACTATGAACTTGGCATACATCTGAGCCGGCGCTGGTCAACTGTCACGCTTCACCACACACAGCTGTCTGTTGTGTCTGTGTTTACATTAGCCTGGCTACAATATCAGAGCCAAGGCTGAGTTCAAATTGAGGACACAAGAACAGTTTTGATGGCTTTGTACTTTAATCTTTTGTCATTACTTTGTGTTTTGTAAACAATGATTGAAAAGGTCTTTGAAAGGTCATGTAGAGCTGCTGCAAGAAAGTTGCCATTCCTGCTCATAGTCGAGTTGTAATAACATTTTAATAACTGATTTGTTGTATGATGAGTTGTATGATGCATCATGTGAAACAGCCTCGTGTAGGAAGTGACTTGATGGTCCTGGATCATAGGCCTGTATGCTTATGCTTGAATAATATAAGGACAATATAGCATGACTTATGTATGTTTGTGACATTACAATACAGCCAGAGGCTGTTCCATGCTGGGTTAAGGCAAACTACTGACAGTTGCCTTTTAGACCTGTTTTACCATAGCATAATGACTCATGTCTGCCATTTTGTAAGATATGAAATTCTGTATTTCATATTAGTGCATAACACGTAGCATGGTTGCAGTCTTTTTAGCTTACATTACCTTCCTTGTACACCATGGCAAATACATATTTTGGCATTGACAAAGGGTGTCATGAATTGGAATATTAGCTAAAGAGACTGATACTGACACTAGCTAAAAGGTGGAAAATCACATAAGATTGGACAGAAATGTCAGGCGACTATAACATTCCATAGTTGACTAGTTTATTAACAGTAATGCAAAGTATCATGTTGAGTATACTAAGTATGTTAACCAAGATATTTTGGGGGGGGGCTATTGTAGTGGTCAAACCTTAATATGGAAAACTGCTATTTGAAGCCAAATCCTATTTTTACTGTAGGTCTCAGGTCTCTTATTCTTTAGTTGAAAAATAACAAAAAAATACATTTTATCCCACAATAGCTATTGGTACCTATGGAACTATGAAAAGGGTGAATGTATTGTAGAGTTATTTGTATATAAGAGATTTATTGCTTAAAGTAAATGATGACAGTGGTCTGGAATATGCTGAACAACTTAAGCGTACACAACTGTAAATGCCACCCCGATAATATTACCCATCTGCCATCTCCCAAAGGTCTGCATTGAAAAGAGTGGATATTAGACTAAACTACAGCTACCATGTACTGTCAATCAGATGGCATGAAGCCAATATAGGCTTTTTGATGAAAGCAGACAGAGTTTACTGGTTAACATAGTGTGTCTCATCCTGCCCATTCAATCTCAAACAGAAGCTTCACTTCCTAAGAACTATTAAGTACATGCCTGCAGACTGCTTCCCTTGACAAAAGTATGCTTATTACATCACATGCTATTTTACAGAGTTCTAAAGGTTTAACCTTTTCATGCACCATCCGGAAAGTTGCTAGGTGAAAAGTTTGCTGATTGTTTCAGGGTAAAATGAAGGGTGGTGCTCATTGGATATGAGTGTCCTTGTGTGATGATTGTCAGAAAGTGTACAAATTGTGAATTAAACTTTCAATTTAAATTGTCCCTTTGCACAATTATTTTTTAATAATGTTGCCATCAGTGTATCACCAAGCAGCCACAGGAAAAGGCCATCTCTAATTGAAATTAAACAGGTTACAGAAAGTGTTTTCAAGAACAAGGGGTCAACTGTTTTGGACACTGTCCTTGGGTACATATCTAATTATGTAATCTAGACTTTGACAGAGGACCAGTCGCAGTTTATTATTAGAAATGTGCCCAGTATTTTAACATGGTATATGAAAGTGTATAATGTTACCATTGTTGGACATAGAACATGCTGTACTCCATTTTGTACCCGCAATTTTAAATAGAAGATTATTTGCCATGGGCAAGGAGTTGTGGTTTCCACAGTTATTTGGTACCCAAAACCACAGCGCAACCCAGTTATACATTTTCAGTTTTTTTCTTTATTAAGCTGTCAGCTTTGACCGATTTTGGTTTGCTACTGTTGCAACTCCTTGCACACTGCAATGCCTATCCACATGGGTACATGGAGAGACTGAGGAATAAAAGCCTGGCTCTTTGCTGAGCTTGCGGCCATAGATTCCACACTGATTCCAGACACACAAAAAACCTGCCCTGGATGTTTAAATACAGCAGTTATAGCGTAATAAAGCATCAAAACACATCTGCTGTGCTCCCCTTCCTATGTCCCAGACACATAACACACACTCAATTTTTAAACAGCCATGTTGTGTATGCTTTGCTGGCATACTGCAATCAATGTGCATTTTTCTTTGGACATTCTCGGATTTCTTATGTTTCCCCAATGGCCACAATTTCAGTTTTAATGGTGTTTATGTTTGGAACAAAAAGTATAGGCTCTGCTGTATGGTTGTAAAACAAAAATACCTTGAAAACAGTTGTCAGCCATGAACAGTTTAACATGTTCTTGCAGGGCAGAATTTTTAGACACATTTTGGTGTTTAGGTGAAATGTACTTCCCACAAAAACCAATGGTATCTAAAACTGAAAAAAATATGTGGCTCATTGAACAATTACATAAATCTTTGCATCAGTGTCCCAAGCTTCTGAAAATTAATGTCAATCTGGGGAATTGTTCTTAAGCCATAGCTCAAAGGTGTGCTTGACTTGAGTATTTCTCAGTGAAACACAACCAATGTGTATGGGTGACTGTGTAACACTGGGGAAAGCATCAGGGCTTCACTGTTCTCAAACTATTTGCTTCATCTTCCTCCCAATTGGTTTCACATTTGGCCCTGGCTTTTATAGGCAGTCCCCAAACAACCATAAATTATAGTCATATTGCAGAGTGGGTCACTACTCTCCTCCCATTTTAGGGAGGGCTTTTTTAACTGTTTTCTTGTGTTTTTTTTTTACCTGAATGCCCTCTTTGTGTGCAGAGCCCATAAATAGAAGGAAGGACCCTTAGCTTCTGCAGTTTCTCTCTCACTCCCTCCCTCACACTTAAGCATCTGGTATAACCATGTGGACTCGGGCCACAGCACTGCTTTTCCTCATCTTCTGCCTCTGGACAGTGGACAGTCAGAGCGAGAACAGTAATAGCAATGTAAGGGCAGGCAATGGTGGTGGTGGCGCTGCAGAGAATAGGAAGAGTGTATGGGAGGACCCCATCCAGTTCAACAACAAGGCAAAAGACTTGTGCACCATGAGTGTCAGCGGACTGGGAAATGTCACTAGGCTGAGGATATCGTGCCAGGGTGCCGAGAGAACATACTGGTGCGAGTACACGGGCAAGCCCCATATGTGCCGAGGCTACAACAACAACCCTCGCCACTATTTTACCCAGATCATGTGGGACCTGAGGAAACTCCAAAATGCCTGCCAGGCACCTAAGGCTCTCAAGCCTCAGATGTGCAAGAGAGCACCGGTAGACACCCAGATGGTGTTCTCAGTTTCTTCCACGCCAGAAGCAGCACCAGCAGCAACCCCCCAAAAGCCGGATAAAGCCCAGGAGCAATCCCCGGTTAAACCAGAGACCCCCAAGTTACCGATCACCAAACAGCCTAAGCCAGCAGCATCCAAGCCTGAGGCTAAACCAACAAAACACATACATGCTAAACCAGCACAGGCAAGACCAGAGCCAGAGAAACCAGAGTCTGCAAAACCAGAAGCAAGACCAGCACCGACAAAGCCAATGCAACCCAGAACGGAGGAGACAAAACCAGCAGGTGCAAAACCAGCAGGAGCAAAACCTGTCAAGCCAGCAGTGAACAAACCAGCTGTACTCAAAAAGATTCTGAACCCGAAACTAACCACTCCAAAACCCACAAAGCCCACTGTAAAGAGCAATGCCAAAAACATGGCAGAAGAGTACTGTTGGCAGTCACTCCAAGGCATATGTTCCTATGTCATTAGTTGGTTTCAGAACTAATAATAAGGTGAGTTGAAACAGTTAATTGTTATATCATCATTGTATAATACAGCAATAACATTGTATGAAAAGCATTTCTGTTGAATATCTTCAGTTCTGTAAAAAATATGACAAAATAGACTTAGCCCTAATGTTCAGTTTGAAGTTTATTTTACCAAACAGGAAATGTTAACCTATTCATTATATTCACCTGTTGCTTTGTTTCACAGATTTAGATTCCTTTTAAAGATGGCTACCAAAGTCAAACTAAAGAGGTGCTCAGCATGGTTGTCCAGAAGAGGACTTTGTTGATAAATGGCAGGAGAGGGTTCTAACATCCTTTTCACAGGAATGATCGCGTTGACATTAATGTCAATTAAACATCTTTCCAGCTAGCTATTTGACCAAGACTTATGTTTGAGTTGTGAATTTCCTATCAAACCGACACCAATCCCAAATATTTGGTCAAATAGTAATTCCAAGGATCAAAATGAAAAAGCATCCATACTTGAATGTGTGAATTGAGCATGTTCATATTTAGATGTGTTGTCTTTCACATGGTTCTTGTCTTGGAGACAGTTTCTGTATTTTTATTAGCTTTTATATTTTACATTTTTACGTATCAGAAATCAGTGTTTCATATTTGGTACCTTTTAATGGACTCTCCTAAGGAAGATATGCCATTGGTTTTGCTTTTTTTGCATTTATGTTTATTCATTTGTTTTTTCACCGCAGACAATGTATTGAATACACTGGGGCAAAGACACAAAGGTTTTTGTTTCATTCTACCACTGGTTCACTGGACTTAAAGGTCACCCTCAAAATATGTATGTTGACATGCTGAATAAAGGTTTGTTCTTAATTTTTTTGTTTTGTGTTTCTCTTACTGCCTTGGTTTAGTGTTTCCATCCAATCACTTTATTTATTTTTATACCAATAGAGAGTACGTCCAAACGGACAATAGTTAAATAATTAAGTTGACTAGCTTTTTGGATTTTAAACACTCCCGGTATAGAAGTGCTGTGACGTTTTCCCCCCAGTAAGTGGCACTGTTGGATCAATTTATTATTAATGACTTTCGTCACTGTGCTAATCGCAGTTTATGGGTGCATTTCATTTACACTACTATAACCTGAAGGGAATCGTCCTGAATTCTAGATGTAAGTGATAATCAAATATGTAATTTTAGCCACAGCTGGATAAAATAATAATAAATTAAATATACTGAAAGTATGAACATGTTTTATTTTTTATGGCTTAATATTATGCTAGTGGTGGCTAAATTTAGCTGAAGTTTGCCATATCTGTTTATAAAGATAAATAGAATCAAAGATAACAGTTGTGTTTCCGCCCAAATGGAGACCCCATCTAAAATGAAAATGGACAAAAAGCTAAATTTACATTTAAGTGTCAATACGTATTTGTATGTATATGTATCTATTCACATAGAGGTTGCATTAACGCGGGGAGAAGCTGAGTTGCACTTTCGTTGCTAGGTTACGTGACACGTCATTAGAGAACCTTGTGTTGCTTTTGTCCCACTTGTCTCCACTGTACCTTTACCTAATCTAACCCCCAATACTAGCTAGTATCATATTTGAAACATATACATCATTTAGTCACAAAATTGATTCAGAAAATGACATGTTTGGGACCTTAAACAACCAAACACAACTCTGAAATCGGAAAAAAAACGCTCCGTCATTTTACTTAGGCCACGTGTTTCAAAGTCACGTTTTGTTAATTACTCCGCGAAACATGGGCAGATTTTTTGGGGGGTAGGAATGTGCTTAATTAACCGTCCGTATCATTCTAGATTCTGTGACATCTAATGACAAATTAAATCCAGTCTGTTTTTGTTACATATAAAACTATTGATATGAATTGACCTATTGAACCTATTGAAATGTGATCATGTCCAGAGCTTATAATTTTCTAACAAGCAATTACAGCTTCCTATTTCATTAACACTGTCGACGGAGTGGTCTGCAATCTATACTATTGTAGTATATATATATCCCACAGAGTGAAAGAAAGGCAGCCAACAAGTGCTCAGCCTATGTGGGAACTCCTTCAAGACTGTTGGAAAAGCATTCCGGGTGACTACTTCATGAGGCTGGTTGAGAGAATGCCAAAAGGGTAGCTACTATGAAGAAGAAACATCCACAAGGTTTTTTGTCCGGTTCCCACAAAGTTACAAAAAACAAACGAGTGGTTGGTTTACTCACAATTTTGAGAGCCAGACTTGGGGTTAGAGTTATTGACGTTTAGGGTTAAAGGTAGGAGGTACACTACGCTTTCGGATATAATCCTCACAAGCGTGTGTGTGTGTGTGTGTGTGTGTGTGTATGCGAGTGGGCACGCCGGTAAAGCAAGGGGGTGGTGGGTGTGTCTGTGCACTATAAATTCCACGTGCGCGTTCCCCAGGTGCCACAACAGGATTGAACCGTTTCCATCAACTTAGATTCTCAGGTGAGACAACTACAATAACCGTTATTTTTGTTAAATAGCCTATTGTGTGCTATTATCCTCCACACGTAATCTGCATGCAGCCAATGTTGCTGCTGTATTGTGACAGTCTTAAATACCAATTATTTGAATAAGGGAACTGTACTAAGATACACATCTATGCCATTGTGTTTTATTTTAGGGGGACATGACGCACCTTACCAACTTAGCCGTCTTGCTGGTTATTGCCTGCATATCTCAGCAGCTTATGGTGGCAAACTGTCAAGGATCCAAAAAGAGAGGAATGAAGAAGGAAAAAGAGGGACCTAAGGACGAATCACAACCAAAGCCCCCCGTTCCGTCCACAGATAAGAGAAACAGCAGTCCAAATGTAAAGGGTGTGTTTAAGGGCAAATTCTCCACCAAAGATAAGGCGCAGTGCACATGGGTTGCAACAGGTGCTGATGCCTTTGTGCTTGGCGTGAACTGCAAAAAAGGAGAAAAAAGTTTCGACTGCGAATATGTGGCCAGACCGGCCACATGCCCTGGGTACGAATCCAACGCCAAAGCCTATTGGAAACAGATTGCACGCTCTTTAAAGAAACAGAAGAAATTATGCATGGATTCCACCGTTTTGATTAAAGCGGGTATGTGCAGAAACGCTCCGCAAGACGCACATTTTAATTTGAACAAAAAAAACCAAGATATTGTTATACCACTGCCAAGGACTACCGTTCAGCCACGTTCTTCCTCAGAAACATCTCGTGCCAAATCTTGCGCAGTTCATAATAAGAAACTGGCGGAAGATTATTGTGCAGATTCCTGGTCGAGTTTGTGTGCCTTCCTTTTCTCTATGGTACAAAATGATGAATGTTGAGAGTAAACAAATGTGACTTTTGTATTCCCCCTTCCTTCTATTTCTCGAGGGGGATTTTTGTATTTCGATGGATGGAGTTTTAATATTATTTTATTACTTTTCCCTTTAAAATATGTTGCAATTGTGTTGTATTTGTTTTAAAGCTATACACTGTACTTAATAAATGTGTTATGTTCTATCTAGTGTGCTGAACTCGTTTCAAGTATTTGCAGCTCTAGCCTTTCTATAGGGTTAGGCCAGTGTTTCCCAAACTAAGTGTCCTGATTTATAAAACAGTGTTTCTAAAATCAATTTTATGTTTGACAGACTGTCATAGCTACAGTTAATTAAAAAAGTAAACATTGTTAAATGCATCACTACAGTTAATTAAAAAAGTAAACATTGTTAAATGCATCACATTTGTTAAATGGTGAGGTAGTGACAAGCTGGAGCTGGAGAAGTTTGGGAACCCCTGAGACTTATATTCTTGTAAATAATGTACAGCTTTGTACCTATTCATCAAAATTGTTTAATTAATAAGGCATACTATATAATTTACGGGTACCTGGTAGGGAGCGAATTATTCAATACCACCCTACATACACTCAATAATACACACGCACACACACAACCCTGCTGTTCATGCTCCAGTGAATTTGCTAAAAGATTGAGTTTGAGAATGTTGGGTAATTAGACTGTTTAATTACTATACCAAGTCAGTAAGAGGGCTTTTTATGAGAAAAAAAACAATCCTGCATTCCTTGGCACTGACTGTTGACTTATGATTGGCTCTTTCAAAGATTTATTTAAATATAAGCTTTTTTTAACTAATGTTTGGTTATGTATAAGATTCAAGATAGAAACATTTCAATAAGATAGAGATGATAGCAGTGGGCTAGATTCAAACCCATGCTGCAGCAGAATACGTGCACTGGAAGCAGTGGTTTAGACTTCTAGAGAAGCCCAGGATAGACAATTCACTAGTTCTAAACACTAGTTCATGACAGATATTAGGCATTTTATTTGGAACACTAGAACAAAAGACTGATGTGAAACTGACCAGTGTGACTTTGATATTAAAGTAAATGCCCTGCTCACTCATATGAAAATAAGCTTGTTGATTTGTCCTATACTCATATGAACATTAAGCTTGACAAAAATACTTCAAAAACCCTACCTCAAACTTATTGCTAACCCACACAATTCTTACATGGAAAATGTGCTTTCATCTTAGTTAATTACAATTGTTTGGATGGAAAAGGAGTTCACTCATATTATATGTAATTATGGGTCATATTTCAATGAAAACTGAAAACACTGGGTATTTACTTTAAATGGCCAAGTTCCTCCAGAATAACTCTTGTCCTGAAAAGTATTATCAGTTCATTGTAAAGTGACCTCATCTATTAGACTCATCAACGCCAATCACAATTCGAACCATAATGAGGAGATGTACATAATGAGGGGAGGGAATGTACTGCTCTCTGTTTCAAAAGGCTAGAATCGTTTTTCACTCATATTGCTCTTGTCGTCTAAACCAATAACATTTTGTAAGGGTGGGACTTTTCAGACTGAAGGAGATTTCAGTTGGATGATGTGACTGTTGTTCCCCTTAAAGTATTGCTAACAGGCAAATCTTAAATTAATATTTTCTTTATTAATTCAGTTTCAATCATAATTTGAGCTAAGTTTAGAACTTGAATGGAATGAACCTCAATCTTCATTATTGATTAAATAATTCGCTCTTGAAATGTTATGTCTGTGGTCCAATTGCTTTTCCATCATTCTCAATATTTTGGTTGTCATTATACTGTAAGATCTTGAGTTCTTGGAATTAACAAAGTTAGTTCTATTGACGAAGACAGTGTGTGTAATATTAATTTACAGATTTCATGCTACTGGCCAGCTGTCAAATGTTAAAAGAGTCACTGACATGTAAAACATGTACATCCTGTTGCATTAAGATTGCAAGTGTCTTGCACAAAGTAGAAGTTAACTACTTTTTAATTGTAGATTTTAATTTGACTTTTTCTCACCCATAACAGTTTTGCTTTGTAATCAAAGCTTTTCAGTCCTACAGTGAGTACTTAATGTAATATGGTATCTTTCAAATTCTTCCAAACTCTTCATGACAAACATTATAAGGCCTTTCTTTGGAGGCCTAGGTAGAGGAGATGAACAAAACAATGGAAAAACCTCATGGAAAAGCACTGATGCAGTTGAAGTAACTAAATCATAAAGACATAAAGACCAATTAGCAGTACATATGAGTCAGCTATAAAGAAGTCGGACAATTAGAACATTGATTGATATTTCAGTTTTTAAAGCAGGGTTCCAAAGAGGCCAAATAAACACAAAAACTGCAAAGTTATTCAATTTCTTAAGGTAAGCTGTCACATCCACCTCCGTGGCAGATCCTCCCGTTCCATTCCAGTACATGCGGTTGGCATCGCTGGCAATCTGGCTAGTACCGCCTTAGCCTTCATTATCCAATCCCAGACTGTCTTTGTGCAATCAGTGTTCACACCTGGTTATTGTTTCCCCCCCATTAGCTGTGTGTATATAGGTCTCTCTGTTCCCCGTGTCCTTGTGGGTTATTGTGTATGTTGCGTTGGTGGGTATGCTGAGCGCTACACCTTTCTAGGATATAGTTCCATGACTGTAAGTTTTGTTGTGCGCCCTATGTAAGGGCTAGATTTACAGCTCCGGAAAAAATTAAGAGAACACTGCACCTTTTTCTTTCCTTTCCAAAAAAGTCGAAAAGGAAGGTTTTCAGTGAGGAACAGAAGGGTAAAAATTAAGAGACCACTGCAAATTGAACGCTTTTCCTGAGCTGTATTTTAGCTTACATCCTGACTCTAGTTTTGGTGTGAATTTCCTTTGGGTTCGAATGAAAACCCATTTCCTGCAACTGGCTCTGCTTCCCTTCCTGAAACGTGACATAAACACTCTTAAAAATCATTAAAGAAGTTGCTGAACATGGTCAAATTGCATCGACAAAGAGGGACAGTGGTCACAAGTCGATGCTTACCAACAGGAATAGACAGACACTTAAGATGATAATTACTCAACGCCCCAAATTACCATGCGCAGAATTTGAATTAGCACGTCTGTGACCCAGTGTCAACAAAAACGTTATGTCGTGAACTTCACAAGTCTAGAATTTATGGAAGGGCTGCCATTCAGAAACCGCTTCTGTTCCAAGGCCTACACTGAAAAATGCATTACGCTTTGTGTAACGAGCACAAAACTTGGACCCCTGAGCAATGGAAAAAGTCTGATTAGTCATCTTTCGCCCACTTTCCAACATCTGGATTGGTTTACTTTTAGGGAAAGCCAAAGGATGCCTTCAGTCCAAAATGTCGGCTCCCAACTGTTAAACGTGTTGAGGGACCTGTAATGTCATGGGCAGCCATCTAGTGGGGGTCATTGAGCCCGATGACAGTCAGGGAATATGACGCCATTTTACAGTGATCTTTCATGATGTCCAATTACACACTGCTAATGCACGCGCCTTCTATGGCCTCCCCAATCACAAGATCTTAACATCATTGAACCTTTATGGGAGGTTCTGGAGCACAAAGTGCAGAGTAGATTTCCGTCAACCCTCAAAGACCTGGAGGCTTTTCTTCTTGAAGAGCAGGGCAATATACCACTATACACAGTGTAGGACTTGTATGACAGCATTGCAAAAAGGATTAGGACTGTTCTGAAGGCAAAGTGTGGCCATATTCCTTATTAGGTTCTTGATATTATTATATTTTTTAGATGTTTCTGTCGTCTACCCCTTGTATATCCTAATCCAGTGGTTTGAAGTTCCTGGTTTACAGCTCACATTATGCATGACAAACAGAAAAGTTCCTGGTTTACAGGTCACATTAAGCATGACAAACAGAAAAGTTCCTGGTTTACAGGTCACATTAAGCATGACAAACAGAGGAGTTTGACCTGTTGATCCACTCCTTGCAAGTAGTTAGCTAGACTTCAATGACTTAGTGGAAATCAAACCCACAAACCTAGTATTGTACGCACCAACCTCTACCAACTGTAATTGATTAATGACAATACCATATTATATGATTTACTGATACTCTACCAACTGAGCTGCATCATAAGTGTTTAACATTAGGAAAATTAAGTAATCATGTCACGTGCTTGGTCGCATATACTGCCATTTCTGAATGGTTCATGCGAAATGGATGTAAAAACCCTCAAATTAAAGCTGAGAGTCTTCACCTTAACCTCGTAGTTATTGAATCATTTCAAAGTGCTGGAATACAAATCTAAAGAAAATTTAAAAAAAATGTCATTCTCCAAACACTTTTGGAGTTCACTTTATGTATTTTACATGTAGAATGGTTTGGTCTGTAAAATTGACAAAGTGAAATTGGGGTTCATTTGATCAAAATTGTTGCCATAATGTCAAAAGAAAAATGCCACCAAATATATTTAGACATTACAAGACAAAAAAGCATTGGAACTTTACAGATACAGTAGTAAGACCAGAAGCATAGAACATTCTATCAATAGTAGTTGTCAAGTTAGTCTCTCAAATTAGGTCAGAATAAAAAGATAATATCACTTCAGTTGTTCAATTTGTCATAATGGTATTCCTTGCAGTGCTTTAGGGCACATCATTGCAACATGGGTATTTGTCACCAAGGCTGATTACTGGGAATGGTATACTTGACAGCAAAGACTATTCAAGTCATGTCATGTAGAAATTACTTGTTAAAAGGTTTATGATTCTGATGCCACTGTAATAAAACAATTTTACACGATTCCGTAACAATACATCGCTTTGAAGGAAAGGTTATTAGAAGTTAAAGTAATCAGTCACACTGAAAGAGTTTTAGTGCATCCATGAAGTAGATACCTGACACTTGAACTGCACAAAATGTTTTATTTTGTTGTAGAATGTTTGACACCTTATTGGACTGTAAATGTAGCTTGGTCTTTTTCCATGACCAATTTCCCCCTCAGTACAACCGTTAACTTAACTATTTTAACTAAGCTACAGTACCATGGAATGAAAAGATATGAAAATATATTGCACTCATTACTGTAAGTCGCTCTGGTTACGTGTGTCTGCTAAATGATTCAAATGAACTCTATGCATAACTGTTGCAACTTGTCTAAGTCATCTTGTCCATCGGCCTTAGGCCGTACATACCAAGAGTAATTTATTAGGTATTTAGTTATTCACGTAATAGTCTTATAGATGGTTGTTTAGAATTTCAACTTAAAGGTCAACCCGAGCTTGAACTGTACTTAAGGAATATCTGAACGGTGTTCTATTGCCCCATCAACCGTTACTAACATTCCATGTTGTTCATATTTGACCCAACCGAACTGTTCCAAAAATATGACACGTAAAAGGGTACTCAAAATCAGGAACCCGGCAGGTCTTCTATCTATCCAGCAACACATCAGTCAGTTCGAGACAAAACTGCAGAGCACCTGAAGGAGCAATCGAAAGAACGCATATTCTCAACATGGACCAGTCGAGAGGGTGTAAAGGCTGCCCTTCGGGCTGTCTTTTTTAATTTTATTGTAAAGTCAGGATCCAACGTGCTGAAGGAACTGTCAGAACTGAATGTTTTCTTCTGGCACTGGGCAACGCTGCGTTTAGTGAAAATTAATCACAATTTTTTAACAAGTTTACATTTGATTCAAAGGGATTTCTAGGAAGGAAGTAAATGGGGGCTATTTAATAAATTCTAGGACAAGGTCATTTGACAAAATATGATGTGTTTAGAATGTGTTATCTGCATTTATTTGTGTGATCATTGCTTAAAATGTAATACAATACAATCTCAAGACGATTTCAAAAGTAGGAATAAAAGTAGGAGTGGCCGAATCATACAGGCCAGTGAAAGACACAACTCAGTTATTAGTTGTTTTAGTTATCTATAATCTGGTATTTGCCTTTATATTATTTACTCCATTTAATGAGTCACTCAAATAAACACCGCTCTGAACCCCAACTGTCAACCGTTGGATCAGTGTTTGTTGAAAAATGGGAGGTGGGTGCATCAAGATTTCAAACAAAAGGTAAATATCTGATGAAATGAATGGAAAAATAAGTTATGTTACTTAAAGGAGATTCCCCAGTTGTGATTTCTTTATCACTTCACTATTTGCAATATGATTCATCCATTTTAACAGTCATTTAATTCAATGTTTCTTTGAAACCATCTTGAGGTTACCGATTAACCAAAACCAATACATTTCTTTTACAATGAGACATACAGTAGTTTCCTTTTCAGGATGGGATAGATATAATATATATATAAAAAACTAAGAGACCTC
Source organism: Esox masquinongy (assembly GCA_016801175.1). Classification (NCBI taxonomy): domain Eukaryota; kingdom Metazoa; phylum Chordata; class Actinopteri; order Esociformes; family Esocidae; genus Esox; species Esox masquinongy. The sequence goes on along the minus strand of JACXGI010000183.1, from coordinate 88,045 downwards.
GGCACCTTTTTCTTTCCTTTCCAAAAAAGTCGAAAAGGAAGGTTTTGAGTGAGGAACAGATGGGTTAAAATTAAGAGACCACTGCAAATTGAAAGCTTCTGTTCCTCACTCAAAACTTTACTTTTCAGCTTTTTTGGAAAGGAAAGAAAAAGGTACAGTGGTCTCTTAATTTTTTCCGGAGCTGTATATACACAGTTGTGCTCAAAAGTTCGCATACCCTTGGAGAATTGGCAAAATGATGTACCATTTGTAAAGAGAACATGAGTGAGCAGGCAAAACACGTGTCTTTTATTTTTTATGGGATTCACATTCAACTGTTGGTCATGAGAGAATGGCATAATCATAAAACAAAACATGGCAACAAAGAAAAAAATGAACTGACCCCATGTCTGCATACCCTTAGTTCTTAATACTGTGTATTGCCCCCTTTAGCACCAATGACAGTGTGAATTCTTGCAGGTGGTACAGCTGCACATTCGTCTTGGCAAAATGCCTCCAGGTCTTGCAAAGTCTTTGGTCATCTTGCATGAACCGCACGTTTGAGATCTCCCCAGAATGGTGTGATGATATTAAGGTCAGGAGACTGTGATGGCCACTCCAGAACCTTCACCTTTTTCTGCTATAACCACTGGAGGGTCAACTTGGCCTTGTGCTTAGGGTCATTGTCGTGCTGGAAAGTCCAAGAGCGTCCCATGCGCAGCTTTTGTGCAGATGAATGCGTATTGTCTGCCAGTATTTTCTGATAACATGCTGCATTCATCTTGCCATCAATTTTCACAAGATTCCCCGTGCCTTTAGAGCTCACACACCCCCAAAACATCAGTGAGCCACCACCATGCTTCACAGTGGGGATGGTATTCTGTTCACTATAGGCCTTGTTGACCCCTCTCCAAATATAGTGCTTATGGTTGTGACCATAAAGCTCTATTTTGGTTTCGTCACTCCAAATTACAGTGTGCCAGAAGCTGTGAGGTGTGTCAAGGTGTTGTCGGGCATATTGAAACCAGGCTTTTTTGTGGCATTGGCGCAGTAAAGGCTTCTTTCTGGCAACTCAACCATGCAGCTCATTTTTGTTCAAATATCGTCATATTGTGCTCCTTGAAACAACCACACCGTCTTTTTCCAGAGCAGCCTGTATTTCTACTGAGGTTACCTGTGGGTTTTTATTTGTATCCCAAACAATTCTTCTGGCAGTTTTGGCTGAAATCTTTCTTGGTCTACCTGACCTTGGCTTGGCATCAAGAGATCCCCGAATTTTCCACTTCTTAATAAGTGATTGAACAGTACTGACTGGCATTTGTAAGGCTTTGGATATCTTTTTATATAATTTTACATCTTTATAAAGTTCCATTAGCTTGTTACGCAGGTCTTTTGACAGTTCTTTTCTGCTCCCCATGACTCAGTATCTAGCCTGCTCAGTGCATCCACGTGAGAGCTAAGAAACTCATTGACTATTTATACACAGACACTAATTGCAATTTAAATAGCCAGAGGAGTGGGAAATTCACCTTTAATTGCCATTTTCACCTGTGTGTGTCACTTTGTGTGTTTGTAACAAGGCCAAACATTCAAGGGTATGTAAACGTTTGATCAGGGCCATTTGGGTGATTTCTGTAATCATTAGGATTTAAAAAGGAGCCAAACAACTATGTGATAAAAAATGGCTTCATATGATCAAAATCCTTAAATAAAATACTTTTTTTTGCATGATCAGTCATATTTTCAAAATCAATGCCAAAATTTCACTATTTCCGCCAGGTTATGCAAACTTATGAGCACAACTGCATATATATATACAGCTCTGGATAAAATTAAGAGACCACTGCACCTTTTTCTTCCCTTTCCAAAAAAGTTGAAAAGGAAAGTTTTGAGTGAGGAACAGAAGCGTTCAATTTGCAGTGGTCTCTTAATTTTAACCCTTCTGTTCCTCACTCAAAACCTTCCTTTTCGACTTTTTTGGAAAGGAAAGAAAAAGGTGCCGAGGTCTCTTAGTTTTTTATATATATATTATATCTATCCCATCCTGAAAAGGAAACTACTGTATGTCTCATTGTAAAAGAAATGTATTGGTTTTGGTTAATCGGTAACCTCAAGATGGTTTCAAAGAAACATTGAATTAAATGACTGTTAAAATGGATGAATCATATTGCAAATAGTGAAGTGATAAAGAAATCACAACTGGGGAATCTCCTTTAAGTAACATAACTTATTTTTCCATTCATTTCATCAGCTATTTACCTTTTGTTTGAAATCTTGATGCACCCACCTCCCATTTTGTCTGGTCTTGTAATGTTTGTTTGACCTGCCAATTATTCAAAGAAAGGCTGTGTCTTGTAATGTTTGTTTGACCTGCCAATTATTCAAAGAAAGGCTGAGGAGGACACGTGAATGATCCACAAATACGTAACAGGCAGGGAGCAGCACATGGTCAGTGCCACAACGATGCACTCCCTGGCAGTTGGAGGATTTAGTACATGGCTCCAACATGGAGTGGAAACATGTAGAACCTGGGATCAAACTACAATCCAGTTGAAAATGGTATGACCACCGTCATGATGTGTCAATCAATCAAAACAGCAGTCAACTCCTGATAAGAGCTTTATTGGATAATTGCAAGTTCAATACAATCGCAGGCCTCATTCAATCACCTTTTTTTAATCTCTCTACATCAGTGGTGTTGTTAGGCCTGGGCGTCGGGAGCCCCGGATCTTTTATGAATAGCCCCGGATCTCAAACGGACCAAAAAAACTAAATAAAAAAATAGCCCCTGGTCTATTCATCTATAATTCTGATCACGCATTATGACATTGTAGACGTGTAGGCTGCTAGCGTGTACATGGAAATTGTCCTCATGTATATTCAAAACCCTGTACTTTCTGTCCTGGGGGGGGGGGTGGCTAAGCCCCGAATGTATTGTGATCCTAGCAAACCCACTGCTCTACATTACTTTGTTACTTGACTTGCCATTCATGACACTCCACAACCATTACCCTCTCAGGAGTCAATTCCTAGCCATTTACATTCATCACTAAACAGGTTGTGTGAATGTATGTTTAAATGATCCGATTTAGGAAGTTTTGGATTGTAGGTTGCGACGGAACTCTACAGCAGCCAGGGAACGAGAATATTTTCTTTCTGAGGTGTGGAATATTTTGAAATGCACGATGAGGTCCCCCTGTGCCATACCTTCCATTCAGTGTCCCAAAGCCACCTGGTGCACACACATTCCTTCATCCATGACTTAACACTGACATGAGTTAACATGTCTTTCGCCTCTCCTCGGATCTATAGATGTACACATGAATGCCTCTTCATGCCTTCTCGTTTGCCTTTGATCTAGTAAGAGCCACATGCCTGCTTAACCACCAGAGCCGTAAGCTACATACATTATATGCTGTAAATACATCCAGTACTTCTTTAGTACTGTGTATGTAGCCATAGTGGTACTACAGCTGACCCACCCATTTCTTTAAATCCTGGCACAGGAAATGTTCGCAATGTCTGCTGCCTCGGCCGTCGCAGCACTTTGATTCTGTGCATTGTGGATGTTAATCGTCAAAATAATCTCATGCCTGGCAGTTCTTAAGCAAGGATTAGAGATTCACTTAGAAACTTGATTTGTTCACTTTCCAACTGTACGTTGAATCCCGTTATTTTTTCAGATTTCTCTCATAACTGGCAACAAAGAAACGATGACCTTGTTTGCTCCATGATGCTTGCTTCAATTGTGCAACATCTGTGACATCATTCTTCTATCAACAAAGGGTCCATGACTAATCACTGTTTTTAAGATGATATTGATAGCATCTGGCATGTCTTCACAGGGTATTATATTTCATATTTTAAAATAGGTTATCCTTCACACAGAAATACCACTGAAACATTGAGCCACTCCCACATCACCCGATTCACCAGAGTGAGATTAAGAAACAATTTTTTCCCTCCTTTTTTTCACACCTTGGAATTTGGGAACACTACCAAGAAACCTGCTTAATCTCACGTGCCCACCCAGGACATGTCTACTTCTTGCTGGGTCTGTTGGATGGGCTGAGCCTGTTGTATTGTTCTCGTGTGGAACGATGTGGCCTGATTCCCCAGGGCCCCTGATTGGCTGAAAAACTAGGCCTTGATCAACCCCGTATGTAAAGAAAACACACCCTAAGCAGGAGATTTGGAACACGGTGTGGGGGTGTATTGCATGTGTGTGTGTGTGTGTGTGCCAGCCAGTGGGGTTTGGTTAGTTAATCATGAGATTTAGGGCTGGGGCCCCTGTGCTCATGACTACCAGGATGTTATTTCAGCCTACAAACAATTCGCTGTTTGCATGCGAGGTGTGAAGCGAGACTGCACATTTCCTCATTGTGCTTACAAGTAAACTAGCAAAATAGAAAATGGATCAAAGACGGTATCTGTTGCAGGGCATGTGGTGACATTTTTTAATTATTAATTTTGTATCAGCAGAACAAGTGACCAAGTAATTACAAATAGAAACCTAAATTAATCCTTTGGCATAGGCCTATCATATACATTTTATATACAAATCAAGGGTGGTCTAAATTCTTTTGTCTCTTTCTAATCAAATGTATTTGTGGTGGTACTTGAACAAACGCTGCACACAACGCATCCCTCCAGAAACAGGACTGGCTGTGCTAGCCTTGGAATTCCTCAGTGGTCATAATCCACCGTGTTCACGGCCCAAATCAAGTCAGTCCAACCTTTCTTCACTTGGATGTGTCCTCCCCATCATTCAAGTTACCTTCACCAAGCCACTACAACTAATGACTTTTTCCATCAAAGCAATATTTCTAATTTGTTGAAAGATGAATACGTACAGAAACATGTACTACTGCAAATTACCTCATCTGCTGTACTTGGTTGAAAGAAATATTATATTGTTTAGCTTTATTTGACTGAAAGGTACAAGGTAGAGCAGTGGGACAGATTTGAACCCATGATACAGAAGTAAATGTGTACTGGAGTTAGCAGCATAGACCACAGGACAAAACCTGCCAGTTCATTGGTTGTCATGCAAAACATCAACTACATAATCAGAAAAACATGATACTTGTTTGATTATAACATCTTACTGGACGTGTGTGTGTTGTGCTATATAGAAACATGGCATTATTTGGTTGAAAAATAATTGCCAATAGATTTTTTGTCCATGTTCCTAACAACCTGAGCCTAGTTCATCAAAAGCATGTTAATACTAAGTTCATTATCAGAACCTTCGTATGGTGGCCACGGGTAGTCAAGCCAAAAACCGCTGGTGCACTAATACTGCAGCAGCTTGAGTTTTTAGATCTACCCTACCGCTATTTTCCCATAATTTATTTTCTCTTCTTCCTGACCCTTTTCCATTGGATAAAACAAAAAATGCCCCAAAGCAATGGTTACTAAAGCTGCACTTTAAAACGTTTGTTATTTAACAACTGACCCAGTCCAATCGTAGAACAAGCACCCTTAACTCACAGAAGATGTTTCCTGAGCCAGTAAGCTGAAATCTGTACTTCCGTCAATGGGCAAGATTATCAACCTTATTCTATAATGGGCTAAAGAGAGTTTTTTGGGATCCAATATTTGACTTAATTATTTAGAGATTGATAAAAAATAACAAAATGCCAAGTTAGTTTACTGAGTGGTAATCATCCTCTAACACACCAAGTGTACTGTTAAGCCAGTTAACAGCAATGCAAGACAACTTTGTTTGCTTTTTGTGTTTGTTCTATTGATGTTAATTTCATAAAGACACATTCAATCCTTTCTCTGGGCTGTTGATTCTACTGTTACAGTTTAGCAGAGATTGCCAACAAACAACCGATTGTTGGGGAAAACTGTGTTTCTCGGTTCTACAAATCTAAATATTCTCAATAGACTCTGTTAACATAATCAATTTCATACTTAATTTCTTAAAATACATGTAGATGCACTGGAACAGGTCTCCATAACCAGTTGTAGCTGAATTGGTCACACACAGGGTTACTCTCCGTCATAACAATTATGTACAATTATACTTATAGACGTGTGAAGATCTGCTGAGCCATTTACCAGCCAGCTGTAGACACTGCACCTCCATACATCTGCTACCCTAAACCTTGCGGTCATTATCAGCCATAATTGAACTTGTCATGGACAGAGCCAATATCCCTTAAACCCATCCTTGTGATGCAAAAATAGACCTTACGTACGGAGCCGAAGGGACAGATATCAGAGACAAAGAAATTAGAAATTGGAATGTAGAATAGAAATAAAAAACAAAACACAACAAAAGAAAAACAAGATTTTATTTGCTTCCTGTTTTTGGATAACACACAATATAACAAGAAACAGGTTGATGTCACTTTTTTTTACCAAATACAATAACTATGTAATTTCCTTGCACTTGACTTCCTAATGTGAATATATGAACCTAAGAACAAACAATACAACCAATAATTCTATCAAGTTGAGAGCAGTGCTGCTTCTTAATCTTATTAAAATCGATCAACATACGTTACATCCTCAACCATGCAGGAAATATGCATAATTAAACCACTTGTTAAAACCAGGTTCCCTTGTCATTGAGAGAACAGGCCCAAGTAAATTTCTCCCTAATACAAACATATGGTGACAGACAAAGAAACCCTAACTTAATATTAACAGAAAAAATAGTTCAATACCCCTGGTAAAAAAATAGAAAATATGTTACTGTGAGGTTGGGACCCCCGACAAAGGGCCTCCTAATTCCAAGGCTCTCTTGGGGCCTCCAAAGTACTGGGGTCAGCACTTGGAGTCTGGTTGAGAAAGCCTGTCAAAACATTACAATTATTTTCATAGCTCAGTCCTTATAGAAATGAATGAATGCTTTAGTGTGCTGCTACTGTCAGATTGAGAATCTTTCTGGCAACCACCGATTATGTAACAGCGATTATACCTTATTTCCCCAGGCTATTGCTGTATCATTAAAATCCAAACATCCACCTGCTCCTCATTCCTTGAAATTGCACTAAAAACTAAAATAATATGATATAGTTGGCTAGTAGAAAAACACAACCTAGTAATGTTTTTTTATTTACCACCATGAATTTATATTCAGTTCATTGACAAAGATCGAGTTTTGTCTATTTATCATGGGATTTTAGTCTGGGCCCGGGACAATGTCCCGCTTAGTGTTTATTGGGAATGAACAGTGAAGAAAGACATCTGGTTCTGTAGGTTCAGCAGGTTCTTCCAGCTCCAATATTCATAATGTTTTTCCAGCAAAATGTTAGGATCAATGAAATCAAAAGCTGAAATTCTAAAAATACAGCTTTCATTGTTATTATCAATATTTCTGAGCCACACGTCAGTATTTGTGTTAGGGCTGAGCCGTTATGTTGCCCTTCCCTACAGAAATATTGACAGTCTGTTTTTCATTTGTTATCTGTAGAATATTGCAATGTTTGGTCAATTTGGTTGCCTTGTCTCAGCTAAAATTCAGAGACTGGACTGCAAGGTGCAAAAAAACTTGTTAGCCTCAATAACATGTCCTGTTCTAGGAAAAGATATTGTGGATAGATAAGATAAAAAATTTCAGTTAATCATGGCATGCAAAGGATATGCAATCACAAACTAAATATGACTACATTATTATACATAATACCATGAAATGGGACTATGCCTAAAACGGGCTGTCATTTTTGTGCTGGACTCCAGAGACCAATAACAACAAATAATGTGACATGGTCCACATACTTTTAGAGGTTCATTATACGTGATAGCTCAATTTACAGTACTTTGACAATTGTCTGTGCAGCCGAAAGTAATTGCCATTTCCTTCACAGCATTAACCTGACCTTGAATAACGTCTTGAAACATTATATCATCACATCAGCTAAAACAGTAACATACATAACTTAAGCTCTGCACAAGGAACTTCAATCAGTTTCAGAATGATTAACCAGCAATAAACTGGTCTAAACTATCACAAATGAAAAACATTTTGAGACAAATCACTTGTTCAACCATGATCCTTATCTATATCTAGTTTTGAATAATGTAGAGGTGGAGCAAGTTAGGGATAATAAACCTATGGGTGTCATTTCAAACTGACTTCGTCAAAACATGACGATCCAGTGGTTGCTAAGATCGGGAGAGGTATGTCTCTGATTAAATAATCAACTAAATAAGTCCCACAGACCCTTGTTTTATTACACCTGGTCTACTGCTGAGTTCAATGGCAATGTGCATCAAATAAAGAAATGGGCAGGTCGACACAGAACCGAGTTGCACTGCATAGCCATTAAATGTACACGGAGGGCAAATGTCAACAGATGGCATGTTAATCTCCCATGGCTTTTCCTGGCTTGGCATAGAGGAGAGACTGACCACTATTAGTCTTTGTAAGAGGTGTTGATGTGCTGACGGTACCGTAAAAGATGTTAACACAGCTCGGACACTCATTAACACCACAGAAGACATGCCGCCAGAGGTCTCCTCATGGTCCCCAAGTCCAGAACAGACATACAGTTCTAAATAGAGCCATGAGCGCATGAACCTCTCCGCCAGCCCAGGTGTCCCCGCCGCCCACACAGGGCGATGACGATGATTAGAATTATGATGTGAGGTGAATGAAGACCCTCTTTTTCCGCCTCTTTCTGGCTTCTGATTTCTTCAGGGAATCCCTGCTGAGTCCTCCTTTAATATTGTATTCCTGTATGCATTCGTAGTGAACTCGTGCTGTAACAAGTTCTCTGGGTGCGAGAAAGTGCTTCAACGTTATTACCGGCGCTTAATATTTCAAGTTCCTCTCTTTCTGTCAACCAAAACATTTTTTAGAAGCCGCTGAATTCTGAAACATGCTAACATATTTTTCCTAGCACCCAGTGGGCTTCATCAGGCACTTACAATCTCCAATCTGTCCTGCCGAATTCTAGGCGCGTCATGCTGTTTTACGAGTCTGTTGGTAATTGGTGCTCCAAAATAATACTCCTTTGAGAGCGATGGGGTCACAGAAAACACTAGCTCATCACTACTGCGGTCCAACACTCCTCCTATTCTATCTGCACTCATTGTGTTCAGTTTCAATAAATTCATATTATCCATATCCAAATCTGTTAATAAAAATTGTAAAGCTGAATTACCATCTGCAGGCATTTTCTAAGATGGCTGCCATACATCTGTGGTGGCCCCCTAAAGCAATATTTTTAGTGAATATAAATCAACTTCGGTGCTGGATATGGTGTGTTTATCTTAAAATTGTCCAGAACTGTAAAATAGTGCTACCATCAGCATGTATTAAAACAAATGGTTGCCACACCCATTTTTAGATGAATCTACCTCTGTGCCAAATTTGGTATGTTTTTCTTTAGATCAGTCCTCCTGCGCTGTTGCTGGTGGCCATTTTCAGAAATATTTGTCAAGCTCGCCAGAGACCAAATTTTGGGTGGTTCCATATCTAAATCTTTTATTGGTACATAAAATTTGGTGCTATCATCACACGATGCCCAAGTATTTGTTTTCCCAACTCCAGTAACAGTACATGTTACAAATTACCAATAAAGCTAGAAACAGAGATCCAGTGGGCATGGACTCTGCTCACTTTGTACGTTTCTGCCATCTAGTGGCAGAATATCAATATCACCAATGACTCAACAGCCATTAACATTCACAAACTGTTATTAACGCTGATGAGCCAAAACATTAAGACCACTCACAGGTGAAGCGAATAACGTTGATCATCCCCTAACAAGGGCACATGTCAAGGTTTGGGTAGATTAGATGGTATACGAACAATCAGTTCTCTTATTCAACATGTTGAATACTGGAGAAAAAGCGGCAGTAGTAAAGACCTGAGCGACTTTGACAAGGGCCAAATGATGACCCCTGTCACCGCCCAAAGTGCCTATAATGGGCACGCGAGCGTCAGAACAGGACCTTGGAGCAGTGGAAGAAGGTTGCCTGATCCGATGAGTCCATTTTGTTTTATATCACGTGGACGGTCATGTACAGTTGTGCTCAAAAGTTTGCATACCCTTGGAGAATTGGTAATATACAGGTGCTGGTCATAAAATTAGAATATCATCAAAAAGTTGATTTATTTCAGTAATTCCATTCAAAAAGTGAAACTTGTATATTATATTCATTCATTACACACAGACTGATATATTTCAAATGATTATTTCTTTTAAGTGTGATGATTGTAACTGACATCTAATGAAAATCCCAAATTCAGTATCTCAGAAAATTAGAATATTACTTAAGACTAATACAAAAAAAGGATTTTTAGAAATGTTGGCCAACAGAAAAGTATGAACATGAAAACTCTGAGCATGTACAGCACTCAATACTTAGTTGGGGCTCCATTTGCCTGAATTACTGCAGCAATGCTGCGTGGCATGGAGTCGATCAGTCTGTGGCACTGCTCAGGTGTTATGAGAGCCCAGGTTGCTCTGATAGTGGCCTTCAGCTCTTCTGCATTGTTGGGTCTGGCGTATCGCATCTTCCTCTTCACAATACCCCATAGATTTTCTATAGGGTTAAGGTCAGGCGGGTTTGCTGGCCAATTAAGAACAGGGATACCATGGTCC